>JARWCS010345308.1:0-11334 GCA_034783895.1 Geukensia demissa | reverse complement strand
TGGAATAATTAATTAGATACAGGATAAATGATTAACACTTCGGCATGCTAATGACTAAAGGTGTTTATTACATAGCAAAATTTATGAACTTAATTTATTATAACATCAAATAAAAATAGTGCGGAAATCAGCTTGGGTAGGGGTGACTTTGATAAGTTGGTGATTTCTTTCAATCTGAAAATACTTCCAAGCTGTCAAAAATTCAATCAAATTTGATGAACCAATCGACACCAATCAGTTTTTAATGACAAAGAAATGAGCATACATCAAACATAGTTTATTTACCAATTAACCTTGCAATTAACAGTCATTGATTTTGAGTATCTCCTTCTTAGCCAACAACAAAACGAAACTTTTAATTTTTTACTCAAAATAAAGGTAAATTCTAATCATTAAATTATAATTACTTTGGTTGGAACGAGTTTACAGTGGAACAAGTTTACATTGGAACGAGTTTGCATATTTTGGGACGAGTTTACATTGGAACGAGTTAACCTGATACCGGAAAAATTTACTCTTATATTATTTGATGAAGGGGGAGGTTTTGAAATCTACTCATAGTCATAATAATATATCCCGGTCATGCACTAGGTAAAAGGGTGATAAGACAGTAGGGATGAGTAATGTCAATGACAATTTGTATCCTGAAATATTGATAGAATGCAGCCTAATATAATGTCGATTTGATATAGCCATATAGGCGAAAAAATATTGGGTATGCATCTGCATCATTAGGAGTACATTATTTTGGCATTGATACGTATTAAGTATTTTGTGTTGTGTTTACTATATGAGAAGAAAGACATCTGTTCACATCAACTATTTACTATATACAATAGCATGACGTTTTTACATAGAGAGCGGCACTGCATACACGCACAAACTAAAGTTCTGCGATTCCAAACAGTCTTTAATTTTCTTGGTCTATCAACTTAATAGTCAAATTTTCATGCTAAGATCCATTTCCTAGCGACTATACACTGTAGATCAATATATGATATGGTATTACATGTACAATCTACAGGAAAACTCAACTACCAACATCGATGCATCAAAACAATGCATATAGATGAATATACTTATTAGGAATGGATGTCAGTCTGGCATATATGTCTTATGTCCTTGACCTAATTATCATGGTCTATTGACTAAGGTCAAGTTTTCATGCTTAGATCCAGTTCTCAGTAATTATACATGGTAGTTCAACAATATTGGGTATGCTTATGCATCATTAGGACTAAATGTCAGTCTGACATATGTCTGATGTCATTTACCTAATTTTCATGGTCCATTAACTCATGTCAAGTCATGCTGAAATCCATTTCTCAGTAATTCTACATGGTAGGTCAACAATATTGGCTATGCAAATACGTTATTTATAGGAATACATGTCAGTATATCAAATGTCTAATGTCCTTGACATAATGGCTTTGTAAATTTCTCACAAATCCATTTCTCAATAACTGTAATACATAGACACACCATATTTGGTTGGTCTTTAGTTAGATCTTGGTGTGTACTTGCTAATCTGCTGTAGGCTATTTGACCTTGACCTCTTTTTCACAGTCCATTGACTGATGTTAAGTTTGTGTGACAAAGTCATTTTTCAATACAGACTTCATTACAGACAGATGTTAGATCATCATTATTTGATGTGCAAAATATAAAATTACCAATGTTAAATAAATATGGAAAATTTAAGTATGCTATATGTATATTTCAAGGAGTAACCTCTCATCAGTAGCATTAGAACCGGAACATAGGAAGTCAAACATTCAAATATAGCCAAAGAAGCACTCAAATCCAAACAAATCAAAATAGGAAGCCAAATCCGACGGCAGGGACAACTACTTAGTGCAATACTCTTCAAGGCCTTTCCGTATTTTCAGTGTTTTAGAATTTTAATAAATGCAGCAAATTTCTGTAAAACATTGTTTGATAAATTTCATGTAAGACAAGTCTGACAACTGGGCTGGTGAATCCAGTGGTTTCAAAATACAAAATTACCAATTTTAAATAAATATGGAAAATTTAAGTTTGCTATATGTACATTTCAAGGAGTAACATCTCATCAGTAGCATTAGAACAGAAACATAGGAAATCAAAGATTCAGATATAGCAAAAGAAGCACTAAAATCCAAACAAATCAAAATGGGAAGCCAATCTTTTCATTAATTCATTCATAGGGGTACCTGGCAGTCTTCTATATGTCATATATCCTTGACCTCATTTTCAGGGATAGGTGACAAGAGTTGCTGAAATTTTGTTCGTCTGCCAGACATTAGGTCTGACAAGCAAGTGAGTTCTGCCAGTCCTACAAAACTTTTGTCAGACTCAGTTTTACCATCCTCAAATTTTAGCCAGGGGCGTCCAACTGTCCATTTTGAATTAAACAACCTTTCAGGCCTTCTTTCCGCATCATACTTTAAACGTTTTTCTTTCCTGTCCTTGTCTGTTGTAACTGGGATCGTATTTTTTTCCCATGTTTTGCATTGGCAGAAAATTTTATCGGCCATGCTGCCATGGTAGAATGAAAAAAAAACCTTGCCGTCGAGGACACGATAGAAAACCGACAGCACTATTCATTCAAATAAATCGTTGTTTTATTCCCGGATTAAAGGAAGAGGGTTCAAATGCTTCAAATTATACCTTTTCTTAATGAAGGGAAGCAAGAAACATTTTTATTTAAATTATGCGTTAATAAATACATGGGAGTCGCCCCCTGTTTCATAACTCCAAATCAACGGAGAAGATAAATCTAAAACAATATTATGACTGGTTTCCGGTCGTGGCTGCGAATTTCAATATGGTTTTATGACTTAAGGACCAGTTGCGATAACAAAGTTGGTAAACATTTATTATTTACATCAATAATCTGAGATGACTGGCACGAAGTAAACATTTGACGGACCCTTCAACTGAATTATACTGTTGGACATTCGGTCCGACAATATAAAAGCTGTAGTCGAAGCCTAGCCAAACGTGGTCCGTAGGTCCGAAGGTCCGGCAGATTTCAGCAGCTCTGATGTGTGAATAAAGGTAATTACTGTCAGAAGTTTGTAAGGGGAGATAATTCACGATAAACTTCAGAACAGAGTGATGCTATGTTTTGTGAGCTTGTTCACAGTATTTATAGTTATATAGGGATATTGTAACATTTTTTCACTTTGTTAATAAATGTATGTACATCAACTTCTTGTTTATTTCTCATTATTGACTTACTGAAAATATTACATGTCTTTGTAAAGGACTTCATCTTGTTTGTGCTAGGAATTCAAGTCTTTACAATGTCCATGTTTGACCATTCATTCTGAAAATGATTTATTTTATCTTTTATTTACAGAGGAATTTTGCTTTATTTTAAATTTTATTTCAGGGTACACCTTTGTATATGTCACCTGAACTGGTTGAAGAGAAACCCTATGATCACACAGCAGACTTGTGGTAAATTATATATGAAAACATGTATTGAAATAGGCTTATATATTCTCTAATTTTAAATATGATTTGCATATAATTGTTTTCTTTTCATGAAAGACATGTCATACCATTACCCACAGACAAAATGTTAGTTTGACCATGAAATTTTTAAATACTGAAAGACACTTTAATATTATATATTGATTGATGTAAAAAATTTTGTAAAAATTATGATGCATGTTGTTGAATTGCACAATGTTTTCTTGAAAATTGAAAAGAATTGGATATTGTAAATGTTAATATCTTTTAAGCCACAAATAGATGATTCTTACATACATTTTCATTTCTCAATGTAAAATGTTCAACAGCATACATGTATTAAATTTTTCTATCTTTCACAGGGCATTGGGCTGTATTTTGTATGAACTTTTTACTGGTACTCCTCCATTCTACACAAACAGTATATTCCAGCTTGTTAGTCTCATTATTAAGGACCCAGTTAAATGGCCCAAGAACATGTCAGCTATATTTAAAGACTTCCTGCAGGGACTTTTGACAAAGAACCCTCGAGCCAGATTAGCATGGCCAGATTTACTGATGCACCCCTTTGTGGCAGATGGTGTTTCTGGTTGGTATACTGATTGCGATGTTTTGATTAATGACTGATTTCACTTCGGGCTACAAGTATATGTATGAAACTTTAGAAATAGATATACAACACTATAAATAATATTAATTCAACAGAGAATTCTACATAGATTTTGCTTTTTTACTTAGTAATTGTTGAATTTGTTTGTTTTAGGTAATAATGGCTAAAGTGATTTAAAACTCTAAAATTTTCAAAATTTACAGTTTTTTCCATATAATTTGTTTTATTTATAAAAATAGTTTTTCAAATAAGATTTCAAATAAATTTATCAAACAAACAGTCTGTATGTGGTTTAGAGCTATTTTTTTTAATATGTGCAGTAAGGTCAGATTATTGTTACATTTGAATTTCATCACATTTTATTTTTTAGGCCTTTTACAGCTTGCCTTATGGTAAAGACCTTTGTTCATTGTTGAAGGGCTTAACTTAACCTGTAGATGTTTTGTTAGTTTGTAATTTGGACTTTAGATGTCTGTCTCATAGACAATCATACCACGACTATCTCCATCGGCAGTTTGGTAGTACTTTTCCTTTGATCTTGTCTGATATTTCCAGTATTAGGTATGACAGCTGTGATACTGGAAAATATCAGGAAAGTGGTCATGTGACATTGGATTGCCGATAAAAGAATAAAGGATGTTTTAAAGGGTTTGACTGAAATAACATATAACATATAATAATATTGGGCTTGCTGAGATACTGATTGATTTCAGTCTTTACCTTCTAAACATTCGTTATTCTATATATATTTATGATTTCTGTTGATGTTTGTAAATCATTAATTAATGCAAAATTTTATGAAATTCCTGCAGGATTTTGGTATCTATAAAAGGCCTTTAAGAAAACTTAAATAGAGTATGAATTTTGATGAAACTTCTTATGTGGTCAGACTTTGAACAAGGTTTCAGTCACACTTACATGAGCAGGTCCCATTTAAAAATTCCAGTTTGGCTTTTAAAAAAGCAAAAGAGAATATTGAATTACATGTAGATATTTGAAACATTGTATATTTTTTAAAAGCACTTACTGCACTAACTGTTTTGTGAATTCATTTACTTCACTTGCAGTAAAAGACGAGGATACTAAGTTACCAAGCCCATTCACCCAGCCTTTAACAGCGTCAATGGTGATGAGGAAGGAAAAACAAGCTCAGGAGAAAGCACACCCCCCTGGCACCTCTAAAATATTGGCTAAGGCTAGGAAAAAGGCTATGGAGGAAGAGAAAAAGGTATCATTATATCTCACTTATATGTTTACACATATTGCCTCAAAATTCTTTCTAATTCTTGGAATATGTCCTTGGACAGTTTCGGAGAAATTGTATTTTCTAATAAAATGTGTTGAATTCAAATCTACCTTTTCGCCCTCAGAATTGGGCCAGTTTTTAGTTGGCTTTTAAAAAGTACACACAAATGTACAAGAATACCATTTTACTAGCTTCTGCTCATATGCATTTATTTGTGTTGGTGCTTTTGTTAAGGTTTTTCGTGTATCAAGTCTTTTGTATTTTCAAGACAGGTATTAGTTTGACCTACTTTTTATGCTTGAATAACTTCACTAACAGTATTGGTACTGTATAGCAGGTGTAGATGTTAAAATATGTATCATTTGGAGAAGGCAGGTTGATCTGTCATTGTAACTTGCATTGTATGCTTCTCTATCACTTTGTTTGAAGTTTACCTCATTTATCGAGAAAGGTGCAAATAGTTATTATCCTATGAAAAATTTTATTAGTGTATAAATAGACCAAAAGGTAATTCTAAAACAACATAAAAGACTGAATTAAAAAGTAAAATATAGTCATTTTAAATTAGTAAAAAAACATACAAAATATAAATTATACATCAAAAGTGAAAGGAAAGTTTTCCTTCTTATCAAGGGAGAAGATAAGAAGTAAATGAATATTTTTAATGCAGAAATATTTTATCATGGCTGTTTATTATATTTATCCCTGTCATAACTAAGACTGAATTCAGGAATAAAAGTTTGATCAAGTCATTATTTGGTTTGCCTTGCTGAAGGACTAATGTCTACTAAAATTAAGTATGGGCCTAGGGCTGTTTTCTTAAGATAATTTTATGTCTCTGTATTTATCTACTGTTTATATCTTTTTAAAGAAAGGAAAAGAAGCCCCAACACTTGGTGCAGATAAAGACACCAATAGTAAAGAAGCCTGGGGACCAAGTAAAAAGGTCCCAGAGAAAGAGAAACAAGAAAAAGAACCCACCCCTCCCCCACCTCAACCTGAACCAGAAAGACATGATACAGAAGAATGGGAGAATACAGGTCTTAGTGAGGTATGTTAGTGTAGTTTTTCTGTTCATCGCTTAGATACAACATAATCATTCCAGTATTAAGTAATGTTAATGAAAAGGCTGAAATTTTCTCCAATTTATATTGGGTATCAAAAGTGGGTTGAAATACTGATGATATTCTTCATGAATTTGTGGTTTGAAAATTATACTGCAAACTTAAGTTCAGTTAAGATAGCAGGTCTTTTTTAGCAGAACAGTTAATTCTAATATATTAATCAAGAATTGATATATTTTAAATGAAACCACAGGTCTCATCATTTTATCTTTCTGAAAGTCGTAAGATAAATATGTTGTATCATTTATTTAGAAAAAAAATCATAAGTATTAAAATCAACAAAATAGCTGTATACTTATGTTAAGGAGTGATTGATTTTGTATGATACTAAACAGTCATAACAGGCTAAGTTTTTACAAATATATTCTTTCACTTTGATGAAATTATTTTTGATGAAAATTTTTTATGATTTTATACAGATTCATAATAAATAACTGCTTTTTCATAGGCAGTGTAACAAAAGTTGATTTTTAATTGCAAGTAGATATTGCTATTTTTGTAACAAATGCTTCAATTTTAGAATGTTGTTTAAATAGAAGTTTTGAATATTTTTAGTACTAAAAATGAGCTCTGTACAATAATAAATACCTACTGACCAGAAAAATTTACAAAAAAAACAAATTTTGATCTTTAACTCGGGTATTTTGCTTAAATTAGAAATAATAACATAGATAAAATGATAAAAAGTTAAAGGTTTGCAAAAGGCTAAAATTCTCACTGCAAAGGCATGAGTGACAGAGGTGAAGACAAAAACATGAAGATGTTGGCCTGGATAAGAACGTGAACAAGTTACCCTGAACTGGTCATTTGCTAAATCGCTGTAGACTTTAACAGTTAAAGTGTTGTATCACAGTGAACAGTGCATCAAATTACCATAAATTAATATTTGTCTTTTGCACATAGAGGATGATTTCATAAAATTTCATGTAGAAAGCTGGGATATAGATATAAATAGGTGATATATTTAAAAAAATGTTTGATTCAAATAATTTTAGACTATGTACATAAAAGCATATTTTCAAAAGAGCAGGCAGGCAAAGTTACTGTGACCTAGGTTTAAATTTTGTTGCCCTGAATTAATTAAAGTTAACATCTTAGTAAATATCTCTGATATAACAGGATATACAATGTAGTATCAGGTAATCTTGTAAATGCATGGCCCTTTTAAAGAAGCAAGCATCAGCACTATGACCTAGAATTTCTTCTTGCTTGTTTTAAGTTCAGGGTATAAACTAAATATATTCTATATTGAGTTCAATAGTTATAGAATCAGAGTAAATGCCTTTGAAGTCAATATCTGTGATGAGTGTCCTCAGCATCTCACGTTTCTTGTATGTATCCCTCCATTTCTAACTTACATACATGTACGAAATGGAAGATATGGTGTAAATGTCAAGAGGACTGTAGCACATCAAATCAAGCAGCCAACAAAAGTTTAAAATTAGGAGGTCTCCACAAGGACTTCAACTGTGCTCAAAATCTTCCTGAATTACTTAATTGTGATTTTGAAATGACAGACAAAATATCCAAATGTTAGGAATATAACAATGAAAGTGAAAATGAAATTATAAAAATGAAACAAAGAAAATCCAATAGCCACAAGTCCTGACATGCGGCAGAGTTATACTAGTTTTGTTGGATCCCAATCCCTCCTTTCCCTATATATTAAAGTTCTTGTGGATACTTGTCTACAGTGGAAAACAAAAAGTGCTATCCAATCAGTGTCTACCTTTTCTTTACTTACATTGTCAAATTATTATTCACAATGAAGCCTTTGCATCAGTTGTTCCTGATTCACAATGAAGCCTTTGCATCAGTTGTTCCTGAAAGTCTTTCCTCTAAAAATAGTTGGAGAACCTACATGACATATCCGCAGCTGAGAATGGACCAGAGTGAGGAATAGGATTGATTTTACTACCCTCTCAATGTCTACACTTAGGATGGATATATAGAAATGGCAAATCCTTCAACAGCTGTAGCGTATTTTTATATAGAATAGTAACTAAAATTAGTAATTAAGGCAATACCAATCAATTTTTTTATCTTAATCAGTTGGTATTCATTTTTGTACAGAGTTATATTATGTGTTAACAGTTTTGTCTGTAATGCAATATGTTTGATGTGAACTAACCAATATTTAAACCTTTTATTAACAGGAAAACCAAGTAGAGATAGAGGTAAATATAGCAAAATATCCTCCCCTATCCAGTATTAATTACCTCCGCTACTGTCTATGTATCTGTACAGTTAAAAGGTTAAGTTACTTACTCAATGTTAAGTCGTTTTTTTTCATAGAATGTTTGCTTTTGCAATTTTTGAAAGTACTTTTATTGTACAATAATTTTGCTACCAATTTTGGCCATTGTATACTAGTCTAAGATTCAGCTTAGCATGCCCTGAGCAAGACCCTTGACCTGCAGAGCTCAATAGCATTCATTCTTTTATATGGTCTTTATTATCACCCTTACCTTTCCTATTATGCATAAATTTGAACAGTCTTGAATATATACAAAATTTTAATGATTATAATGTTTAGAACTTTCTGCTGCAACTATGCATATTTTTCTGCATTATTTTTTTTCTTAGCAATGGATGTAGTTGAGAGATTTAATATATATTTTTTATAGGATCAGAAAAAAGATCGTTATGGTGTAAGTCAAGCTGCACTTTTTGCATTCGGATATCTATACATGCATTTCACACTTTGACAGCTCACATTTTCATGACACAACATGTATATATTATTATTCATGGGATGTTTTAGGACATAACAATTCTTTGGTTCTCAGGCTGTCCCTCATCTCATTACAGGACCCAAATAAAATTTTGAATGAGGCTTTTCTAAAAAAATGATTTTAATCAATAAAGACCACTCATGTCTTTATTCAAGTATAAAAAAGTGTCAATTTTTATAGAATGTGGCCTAAGAACAAGAGAATTTCTTATGCATGGCCTAAGTTTGTATTTATTGTCGGGAGATAGGTGCATATATTTGTTGGTTTCTAAATTGTCTGTACAGAATTTTATCGGGTACTTTAACATGTTTAAGAGTTGTGAAGTTTGCAAAATATTTGGCACAAAGGCAGAAAGCATTTGTATTATTTTAAGGTCAGTATGAAGAATTTGTATAAACCATATTTGTGAAAATCCAGACAAACTAAATTTATCATACTTGTTACTGATTTGAATTTTTTTTAGGTGGAACAAAGAAATAAAGTTTTTTTTTGATGAAATGTATATTCAGTGTAGTAATATTTCCAGAAAACCATCAATATTAGTTTCCTTAAAACAGGGACTTTTTGGACACCAAAATTATGAATAAATATTAAAAAGAATTAAGAATAAAATATTGTGGCATCTTTTTCAGAAATATATATTCAAAAAACAAATAACACATCAATGTAAACTTTCTAATATATATTATTTGTAATTCCAAAAGTATTGGCCAAAAATTTAACAGTGGTTTGTAAATATTTAGAACCTGGCAAAATGTCAATTTCAGAATATAAGCCCTACACCAAGACCAGACAGGATAAGTAAAGATTATGAGAAGGAGTACCCCAGTATAGAGATCGAGGGACGGACAACTGTCCGTAGAATTCCTGAGAAAGATAAATTTAAAGATAGAGAAAAGACGAAGACAATAGAAAATGTGAAACTAGATGGGGAGGTGAGATCTTCATAAAGTATTGTAAATTCAGACATTTTCCTGTATTTTTAAAATAGTGGCTTCAGTCCTAATGAATTAGAAAAGATGTATCCTACCTGTAAATATTCTATTAGAGCAAATTTCCTTTTACCTGTTTCACTTACAATAGGATTATATGTTGCCTTTTGAATAGAAGATGTAGGGTATTTAATAGCTCTTTGGCCTTGAGAGTAGAAAGGTGAACACTGTCAATTTCATTGAACTACTTGGAAGACAGCCAAGTCACATGACCATTGTTTAGGTGACTCCTATTGTTTTATTGCTTATTGGCATTGCGATTAACCATTCAATATAATTTAGTTAATAATGTGCATTATTTCAAAAAAGGTATGTGCCTGTATTCCCTATATACACATAGCCCCTTTATGCACTAAACCATCGAAATATTCGTTTTCTCCTAACAATTCAACATAAACAAATTATAAGCGGTGGGCTATGTAGGTCTAACGTACACCCAGACTTATCCTCATTACCTTTTTATTCGTATTTATAACGTTGTAATATGTTGAATGTTTACAAACATAATATTAGGATGCTTTTAGGTTTTAGTGTGTATTATGTTCCCCATCGCCTTATTTTGGCTTTTTTTCGTTTTTCAGGAATTTTAGTTTACGGACATCATGAAATCTTGCACAAATAATGTACTATTTGAAAGATAAATTTATTGACCTTCTTAAAACATGTCTTCTGTTAAGTTTTATTGATTATCAAAAATGTTTAAGTATGTTTCACCGAGCTGAGTCTCTCACTTTTGAGTAAATTTAGAAAAACCCCTTGGAGGAATCTTCATAATTCTTATAGAAAGCAACAAAGAAAAAGTTTCGGTAACTTTTGCATATTTCGAAATTTTTATACATATTCTTAGTTTTTTTCCACTCATATGGAAAATTGGGAAATTTCGTCGTTTTCCATTATAACAATTTTTGCTCGCAGGATTTGTGTATTTTAGAAAATGTGAAATATTTTGATATGTTTTATGTCTATTGGCATATGCGTAGTGCTAGGAAAAATAAGCTTGGCGGTACCAGAAATGCAAGAATTTAGACGTCGTCAGAACTTTAATTTTCCACAAAAATCAGCAATTTTCACAGGAACACAGGACAAACAACGACACCTGTGATATTTCGAACCCTAAATTCTATTGCCGGTAAAATATTTAAATCTAATTCTAAATTTCCTTTTCAGA
>JARWCS010345278.1:0-11337 GCA_034783895.1 Geukensia demissa | reverse complement strand
CATTCAGTGGTTCTCTAGAAGAAGTTCAAAATGTAAAATGTTGACGGACGGACGACGGACGCCAAGTGATGAGAAAAATCATGAGCTGAAAATGTCACATTCTTAATCTACATTATTTAACAGAAAATCTACTTCTGAAATTTCAAAATATGAAAACATGACATAGTTCAGTTTTATTAATTAAATTGGATCTATTCAGTTCATGAAAGACGTGCATGCAATTTTAATGCTTGACAATGTGACCTTATCTTTAAAAACAACCCAATGGTTTTTTTCATTGTGCCTGTAGACCTTAACAAGAATTACTGGTCAGAAGAAATCAAACTGCATTGCAGCAAATTACCGATAAATCTGATTATTGAACAATTAATGATGGAAACAGTTCTTTAAAGTTGTCCGCTTTAACACAATCCTTCACAGTGGTATTTTTTTAGTAATTTCCTCCTTAATCACCCCTCATTAAAGACCACTCCTCCTCAAATAAAACTACTTTTCCTTTGTAGAAGGAGTGGTAAGATAATAGAGGTATTACTGCAAAAATTTCTAAAATAATACTCAAGAAAATTATTCAACTATGAAATCAAGCTATATTGGACACATTTTTCAGTGTATGGAATTAACTTTGAAAATGAACAGCCATTTTGCGGAAATGAAAGGCATCTTATTGTTTAACTTGCAAGATTCAATTTAAGGGGTCAACCAATGATAATTATCTGTGCTTGGTCATGACATCAATCAACTAATTGACCATTTACCTCTGCCATTCTGTATAAACTTCTTCAAGCTTTGGTGATCCTTTTGGTGGAGGATTCTACAAAAATAATCAATATTTATTGTGATTAATATCTGGGATATAAAATAAATATTTGGAATGAGAGTTTAAGTGATCAAATCCAGCAAAAAGACTACAAGCTAAATCATTGTTGATGTTTTTTTGTTTACTGACATGTATTTTAAATTCTTCTTTTATTTTTTACAATTACAACCAGAGGCTCCATATTGCCTGTAATTGCTAACCTGACAAAAGGTGACTTTTTCTAAATTCTGTACCATTATGGCAACTATTGTTGCTAAATTGTTATACTTATAATGGTATTTATTTCTTATATATAAGAAGAAGGTTAAACAGCTTTTTTGACAAAAACTAACACCGCTGACTATTTCCCTGGCACCAAAGAACTATTTCACTTGGCTTATTTAGCCTGTTCATAATTCCCGCAAAATTTCACTAGATATGATTTAATTGGACGTGTCCATGATGTAATTCTAAATCAACACATTATTATCACAATTATGCGTGTTTTAAGTAGTAGCGATGGTAGCAACATTGACGTCAAAATTTCCCACTATTTGAAGAAGCTTTTCAGTATATTGCATGGACATATTTAATTAAAATGTGTGGCTCTTGGCTATACTTTTAAAAAAACAATTAAAGACTGCTAGCTCAGGAAACATCAAGTTTATTGTCCCCTCTTTGCATCAGAACATAGTTTCTGTAATGGGGACAATAAAGTTGCTATTTCTCTCACTACCGGTCTTTAACTGTATACAGAGTTGAATCATGAACAACCAATCAGGAAATAATTCACAAATTTCACATGAATTTAGTACATGACTTCTGTATGGCAAAAATGTGGTATAAATTGATGATTATTTAATCACAATATGATGATGTCAAAAAAAAAACTTTGGGCAATATAGTAGCCAAGTGATCTCATAGTGCGAGATTCTCGCTTGAAATGAGATTACATAATCATCAACATTGTTAGAATGGACAAGATCCTGATGAGGAGAACACAATTTCTACTTCTTTGCTCACTTTCCTAAGGTTGCAACTTTCTCATATTACCAAGCTTCAGTTTCATAAAATATCTCAAATTGGGATTTTCCTCAAATATTGAAAATGCTGTCATCTGATTGGTCAGTTTTTGAGTTGAGAAAACCCCCAACCTTAGATGTTTTATGAAACTGAAGTCTGAACTGAAAGTATAGAAAAATGCCTAACATGCATATTTAAAAGACTATTATTTTTTTCAGAAAGATGTAGATGAGTCAGTAATGGTGACTTAAGACAACATATTGTTTTTATTATAAATACATGTGCAGTAACAAAAAATAAACTGAAATCCCGGGGATTATAAGAATTTTTTTTAAAAAGAAACTAACAAAAATCACTGGGCTCAGATTATGTTTATTTTTCAGAATCTGGATTTCTGGACTTTTTTATGCCCATTTCTGATTTTCTGTGAAAATATGACTTTATTTATTGTTGACAAAAACTATTCTCACAGAGCTCAGGCCATCCTTAATAAATTGTTGGTTTGCTGATTTTTACACTCAAATCAGTCAAAATTTTCAGCAAATAACGCATACTGTATTTAAAATCTGCTTCTGAAGTGGGACTTGAAAACAGAGATTTTCGCAAATAAAAAGATGGAAACATTGAAAGGCAAGACAAGTCCAAATAAAAAAGCCCTTCAACTTTCAACAGAAACTACAGTATTCAGTCAAAAGTATTCGGAACTTGTAAAATTTCACTATTATTTCAACCAAAACTTTAATTTTTTGCAAAATTATTGTGCAGCCATTTTTTGGTATACTTTCAAAAATTTTGTACCATCAAATGCAGAATTAATTAAAGATTATTTTGGTTATTTGATTATTTCATTCCATTGGTGGATTTTTGAATAGCGTCGAGTTGAATATGAATTTTAATTTTGTTATTTTAGTTAAGCTGAATTATACAGTAAATATTTCAACTTAATTTTTGTTTTGTGTTCAACTCATGAGAAAAATCAACCTACTCGTAACACATTTATAGCTAAATAAACAAATGAACTATTGGAAATTCTGCATTTGATGGTATAAAATTTATTAAAATCAAGATTTGGTTGAAATAATAAGGTAATTTTGAAAGTTCCGAATACTTTTGACTGAAGACTGTATGTTGAAAAAATCTTTTTGTCTGAAACTTCTCAGCCAATTGCTGCCAAACTTTGGTGGAGTGGTCCTTACATGGTCTTCTTTCAAAAATGTGTTTGGATTCTCCCCACCAGCTAAGATCGCCGCCACAGCCAAACTTCTTGTCTGAAACTACTGAGCCAATAGCAACCAAGCTTTAGTGAAATGGACCCTACATGGTCTTCTGCCTAAATTGTGTCTGGCATTCCCTCCCACCAACCAAGATGGCCACTAGACACCAGGGCCAATTTAAGTTTAACATAGGACTCTATAAGAAATTCACTGGAAAATCTTCTTGTCTGAAACAACTGATCTAATTGCAATTAAACTTTGATGGAATGGTCCTTACATGGTCTTCTACTAAAATTTTTTCTGGCATCCCTGCCCACCAACCACTGCAGAACTTAGTTTAACATTGGACCCTGTAGGAAATTCACTGTCTGAAACTACTGAACTTTAGTGAAATGGTCCTAACATGGCCTTCTGCCTAAATTGTGTCTGGCATTCCCTCCCACCAACCAAGATGGCCACCAGCCATCAAGACTGATTTTAATTTCTTGTCTGAAACAACTGAGCTAATTGCAATTAAACTTTGATGGAATGGTCCTTACATGGTCTACAAAATTCTCTGACAGCGAGCATAGGAAGTTAATATAGACCCATTAAAAAAGATCACTGTGTCCTACCACAAATATGATGCAAGGTTAAAACCAAAGGGTCAGTGAGAAAATGGAACATCAACAGAACAAGACAAATTGAAAACTTTTCCAGAGGCTCAGTTGGCTGAGCATGTATTGCTCACTTTGTACTTTGCCAAAAGGATCGATATATATATCAACAAATACCCAATAAATTATGAAAGAAACCTTATACAATATCACATGGTCTTAAATTGCTAATAAACCAGATGTATCTAGAGCATGTAGTTGCTCACCTTTATAAGGTGGCTTTTCTTTGCTAAACAATGTAGGATCATTATATCTATGTTTAAGTTGAATCATATTAATCATCTAGAAATTCTCATCTGCAAATGATTCACAAATTAAATAAAGAAATTCATAACAATTACACTTACAAAATAATGACTCATTTCGATGGTTTTTAATTTAAATGCACATGAAGATTTTCCTAATTTGGACCAATCAGACCTTATAATTTGCATTGGTGGCCATGATGAAATTTATCCCAAGAGAGATGAAAGAACCATTTGCCAAGTTTGGTTGAATTCTGTTCAGTGGTTTAAATAAGTGAAAACAGATGCAATCTGCACCAAAAACACAAATCTGGTAAACGACCACCTGCCTAACATTTCTTGGTTGAAAACTGTTCACTAGTTTCATAAAAGTAGATGAAAATTTGAAACTCCCAAGTCATGATATGGCAGCCATTTACACATTAAGTATACAATAATTTCTGCAAAGACACAATTCAATAAACTTTGTGGTTTCTGACAAAAAGATTTTTGAAATTTGGACCAATCAAAACACATAATTGGCATTGGTGGCCATATTGAATTTCTGAATCAGGCATCAAAAACATAAATCTGGTGAAGGACCACCTGTCTTACACTTCTGCCAAGTTTGGTTGAAATCAACGGTTTCAGAGTAGATGAAGTTTATATAATTAACAGACAATGCTGATGCCGACGACGGACAAAAAGTGATGACAAAAGCTCACATGGCCTTTTAGGCAAGGTGAGCAAAAATGATGGGTCATTCAAGAATAAAAAGGTTAGATACACAGTTATTCTCCAAAACTGAAACCTTAAGCTTTCTTTGTCTGCAAAAGCACTGTACCATTTATAATGCAGTCAAAAAATGACTACTAGTATTTAAGTAATATCATAATTATTTCACATACTTCTGGGAACAACTTCCAAAATTCCAAGAGGAGACACTTCAATAACTCTTAACATATTCAAGTGGATTAATGGGTATAATGTAAAAATATCAGTTAACATCTATCAAATTAAACAAGAGGCCACAGCCACCACCTGCTAATTCCTGCAGCTATTTTGGATTTTTAACATTTATACAAAAGTAAATTCTGAATATGCAAAAACCTTGAATAACAAATATAATGTTGTTGCAATTACCTTTCTCTGGAGTCTCCCAGGAATTTACTAAAGTTTGAAATATTAACACTGCATATAAGAACATAAATAATCTTTGGAGACTGATTTTATATGGTTAAAAGGTATTCTTCCAAAAGGTGACAGAACTGAGAGACTTTTAGGATTTGCTACAATTAACCAGAGGCTCCACGGAGCCTGTAATCACTCACCTGGCAATTTTTTAGTTGAGCAATCATTTCTCCAGAGTAACAATTCAATACACTTTGCATTTTCTAACAAGAATATGTTTGAAATATGGACCAATCAGAATACATAATTGGCCCTGGCGGCCATGTTGAATTTCCGATCGGCACCAATTTCACAAATCTGGTAAAGGACACCTGCCTAACATTTCTGCCAAGTTTGGTTAAAATCTATTCAGTGGCTTCAGAGAACAAGATGAAAATGTAAAAAGTTAACAGACAACGCCGACGACGAAGACGGACACAAAGTAATGACAAAAGCTCACATGGCCTTTAGGTCAGGTGAGCTAAAAAGCAGACTTGTTATCATACCATGTTTAGTCCTTGAGTTAGGTCGACCACCGTGCATCCCCCTGGACTCTACCACATATGATTTTTTTTATGTATTAGAGTCTATACTAAAGGATTTTAGATGTTCCCAAGAAAAATTTTGGGACAGGCTATATATGTAGGCCAGAGTTTAGTACCACCCTCAGATTTTTATAAATTTGAGTTTTTCAAAGTATGTATGATTCCGAGAGCCCTGACAGGACCATTATTGAAGAATTACTTATCAATTTGGTATCAATGGAAAGCTGCATGCATAACCTTTCAAATGAGCGTATTATATATAGGCTTTCTCTCCTTACTTTAGTAGTAATCACTAAAACTTTACCTCTACCCCTAACAAAAATAAGACTGAAAAGAAAAAAATAAGCTTTCAATTTTGTTATTTTGTGAATGTTTGCCACTTTTCGAGAAATTTTGCATTAAACGTCTTTTGAATGATAACCTGCACCAAGATAAGTAAAAAAAAGTTCAAAGTACCTGGAGAGAACCACTGACCTTGGGCAGGTAACTGACAAACCTTACCACATGTGATGCAAGCTAAACACAACATTTTTTTGTGTAGTACATGTACAAAGTTAGACACGAACTCATGCCATATCGGTGAAAGACTACAGTGATCTGTACATGTAAGTTTGGACCACTTGGCCACCCAGGCCCCAAAATAACAAGTAGAAAAGGTATACTTCAATAAATTTCCTTAAAAACTCAAAATAAATGTTTAAGCTATGTTTTGATGACAGAAATTGACCCATATTTCTTTAAATTGTTTTCTAGAATAAAATGTCAAAGATGCTAACCAGAAGCAGGAACCGGTTTGATGAAATAGTAATTTTACAATAAAACACAGTTACTAAGAAACATGTTTTTAAAAAGGGCTAACAGGCAAATCTGGTAAATCCTACATCTAAATAATCTGCCCATTTAAAATTAATGAAAAACAATCAAACATGAAAACATAATCAAGTTACTGGACATAGAAATGAGGTCAAGGTTAAGTGACATAAGACAGACTGGCATGATCTATCTATGAAAACTTGCCCACTGGAAAACTTTGAACAATGTGTTCAGCTGTCAAATATGTGACAGATATACTACATCAACTCATGCTTCATAGCTTAGATCTGACTGAATATGATAATTTCATGACCAGACTATCGAAGGTTTCACATCATATCAATATGGTATCAATACATCATCCTAAATGCAACTCATGCTCCATAGCTTAAATCTGACTGAATACGATGATTTCATGACCAGACTCTAGCGAAAGTTTCATACCATATCAATACTTACTGGTGATGACTCTTTTGACTAAATGTTTGGCCACATTCCAGACACCGCATGTTTTTCCTTGTTCTTTGACTTGATATAAACTTTTGGCCATTTCTGCACCATTTAACACCACTCAAGTCTATTTTTAGTGTCGAAATGTTCGCACGTACATTTCTTAGGTTTATATTCTGAAGTGGCTCACCTGCAAATACAATAAAAATTAATGCAAATGCAACTTCAGAACAAGTTCCATTAAGATATCGTATATACTTCAAATCTGAAAAAACAAAAGTGAAAAATGTTCAATGAAAAGATTATTTTTTAAATGATTGCTATGACTGATCTTTAGGTAAAGGTGCATAAGCACATTGTTCCCATATATAATCATGCCAAGTTTCATTAAGATATCTTACTCAGTTACTGAATACAAAGAAAGTTAGACAAAGCTGAAGATACAGACACTGACATAGACATGGACAATATATATAGACATCAAGCAAATTTCAATACACTATAAACCATCACAAACCTGTTTCTCTTTGTGTCTCCTTTTGAGGCTGTGTTTGCATTTGACTGTGTTTAGAATCCTGCTGAGCATCTGTAGAGTCTTGGTTGGGATCCGCCATGCTACTGTGAGTCAGATCCTGAACTTCATTGGGAAGATCACATCCATCATTGCTGGGAACATTTGAATGACCAACATTACACAGCTTGTTGTGGGAGTCATTGTAGATACTGACTGGCTTGTTGTCAACTTCCATGTCAGTTTGTTCAGTATCAACTGTAGTGAAATTATCTAATGACAAAGAAGGCTGTGTAGAAAATAATCCTCCATCTAACTCACCAATAACAGGCATTCCTACAGTATCTTGGGTCTCTGTTTGTGTCTGATGAAGATCCTAAGAATTAAAATAAAATAATACCAATATATCTGCAAAGATATTTCAGAAATTATGAGCAATTTAAAATGATCATTTTAACCAAGGCAGTGTTTTTTTGCTACCTGGAAGAGGATAGAAAGGTCTTCCATTCAGTTTCTTTGATCATGAAAGATCTTGCGAAGACCTTTCCACTAGCTCTTACCCTGAATCGGGTACATTAGGTGGAAGAGTAACATGATTCAAAAATGGCTGAAATGTTTGCGCTGATTTAATTTCTATAACAGATACCTTCTATTCATTTAAAAAATAAAATTTGGCAAAAGTAATATTACAATAAGAAAATTCTCGTGTTTTACCAGAGAGGTGATATTTTATATTTATCTGATTACATTTAAAAACGATGATGCATACATTTTTCAGTATCCACTACCTCGTGTGCCTGGTATTTTATTTTTTAACCGCTAAGTGCAATGAAACATAGGTATATAATTTTTGCCGAGATATCATTACAGGAAAAGATTGTAAATGTAATAGTATCAGAGTGAATGAACATCATCCTCTTTTAAAATTCAAATTCAAATTCAAATTATTTATTAGGATAAAGCACAGCTAAAGAACAATATGTCATTATACAATGCGTAATCCAAAACATATATAATATGAGAGGTACTTAAATATAAAACAACTACATATAAGTATCAAACTCTTCCTCCCCTATACCTAGACCAGAAAAGACATAAAAAGACTAGACGTGTATCAAAAACAGCATGATCATGTCTCTTAAAGTACAAAGACAATTTGATGTCTTTAAATATTGTTGTTGCATAATTTACTAAGACTAAGTCGCCAGTATGAATCTTTGGTGTTTTATTGGTATCTTTCAGTAAGATCTGCAAAAGACATTGCATATCATTTGTTTGCATGCCTCTTCGGAAGATCTTCCCGGTAGAGATGGAAGAGGTCAATAAAACACAGCCCAGTTTAC
Source organism: Geukensia demissa (assembly GCA_034783895.1). Lineage (NCBI taxonomy): Eukaryota > Metazoa > Mollusca > Bivalvia > Mytilida > Mytilidae > Geukensia > Geukensia demissa. The sequence continues at coordinate 2,592 of JARWCS010345278.1, read as the reverse complement.
AGGTGACAATAACCTAAGTGTTTTAGTCTTTTACTATGTCAGACATCTGAAATTTACCTAACAATAAACACACATCAATATCATCCTTTAACTAGTGGACAAGAGGTGGATTCAGACTTATGGAAAGGGGGACACTTGCCAACACATACTCGTACACAAGTGGATCTGTCTTTTGGAAAGGGGTATGTGCCAATACATACTCCCCTTCTTGCAAAACAAGTGCTAAAAAACATTTTTGCATTTTCAAAAGTGTGTTCAGGTCTCCTTGGGCCCACCCCTGGATCTGCCCCTGATTCTAAAATTTAATAGGAATTTAGTTTTACATCTTTGCTAAATTTTACTATTTGCCTCTTTCTGTGGTGAAATATTTCCATTGATTGCTTCAAATTCCAAAATTTTTCTTTTGCAAGGAAACATGTTAAGACAGTAGATGTTCTCTTCTGCTTTAGATTGTACCTTGATTTGGTAAGGTAACATGTATGTGTGTTCCATAAACACAGTTGAATGCAGGAATGTGTAGACATTCCATTGTTTTTATGTCTAAGTGTTTTACATTGTTTGCTTATTTGGTCGATAGTTATAATATTTTGTAATTTTTTATTGTGGGGGGAGGGGGCTTTTACAGCTTGTTATAGAGCTAATAGACAATCATACCTGGTATGATACCACATGTAAACAAATACAGTAGATGAACACTTCAGAGATAGAGAGAGCCTGCTGGCTGTTTGAAGTGTTCATCAACTAAAAGGTTGCGTCAACGGACACTTTATCATTATGTTGTTTTAATTGTCCATTCCACAGTCAGACAGTACACACGCTCATACATGCATTCGGGAGACCTTTTGATATCAATATTCAAATGGCCTAAGAAAATCTTCTATTATATTTAAATTGTATATACACCCTAGGCTAGCTTCAGCTGTTTAGCTGTTCTTAACACTAACAGGTTTAGACCCTGTGACATCATGAAGAATCCACAGGACTACTGTAATGGATATCCACACTATTAAATGGTTCCCCATTCCCTAGACAGATTTGGTTTTGCTGCAGATAAACAAAAAAACAATCCAGATCCTGAAATTCCAAGAAAATTTATTTCTCGATCCCATAAAAACATGCACATCCCTGTCAAATTTTTTTCATACATGTAGGTAATAAGTCTGTTCACATGAGTCTGGTCGCTATACAAAGTGGGTCCGTTTGCTCTTATATAACATTAAAACATAATAAAAATATGCATACCCTGCGTACCTGATGAAGTTTAATCAAGAAAACCTTTGTACGCAGATAATAATGATTACCATAAATTTGATTAATTAACAACCATAACTGTTGGACAGTCTGAACTTTTGTTGTGGGACAATCAGAACTCCCTAATTTTAAAAAGTTGGGACAATCAGGAATAAACCAAATATTGTAATTAAAATAATGATTGTTTCACAGCCGAATTGAGTAATTTTTTTCTGTTAACAATCAAGTCATTCAATTGGCAATCGACTTCAAGGTTATCAAGAGTAATGAAAGCTAATTATGAGTTGAATGCTTAAATAACTTTTGCTGGTATACAGACATTCCTGTATAGGTTGAATGGAAATCAAACTTTGCGATTGTTAATATTTCCAAAAAATAACTATAGCACAGCTTGGTAAAAACAGAAACATATTGCAATTTTGTATTATATGTCTCTAGCAAAAATAAACCTTAACATTTTAATTCTCATGGAATACATTTTATAAGTGCTGTATTCAGATTAAAAGGAGATGTCAAGGTGTCAATGTGTTAATTCGATTAATGACACATTTCTGATTACAATTATTTTCACACCTTTCAATATACAACATAAGTGTTGGCATACATCATTACTTCAAAATTAAAAATCCAAAATGCAGAGCTTGAATAATAATTTAACCTTTATGAAAGATCGAGGCATTCGTTCTGCTAACAAAATAATATTTTTCTAACTCATTTAATATTTTCACATTTCTTATTGACAATATTAAACTGCACTAATTTAAACATAGATGGATTTGTCCAATGATATTCCTGATAATTGTTTTCTTACATTTGCATATTATTCACACTTTAGAACAAAATGAAATTCATCTTTAATTCAAGTAAAATTGCAATTATTACACTCACTCTTATTTCTACTCTAGTAATAGTGAATTAACTACCTCTTTCGAAATTTAACAAAGGAGTAGGTTTGTTAAGCCCCATATTTGGCCCAAATTTTAAATTTTGTGACACAAGAATAAGTTGTTGTAAAAATGCTGTTTAATGATAGTCTTTTAATAATTCATTACTTTTTCTTATATAATTTTTCGTCATTTCGACACAACGAAAGGGTATATTTGACTGTTTTAACATGAACGTTACATTTTATGTAAAAATTCTGAATTTTTAGATGGGTTTTGTTTTAAATAGATGTGGTCGCACCGGTGTGTTCCCAAAATGTCTAATCCCAGAATGTCTAATGAAATTGTGCCCAGAATGTGTAATTGGAAAAACAGTCTTATTAAACCCGCCACATACTAATGTGCCTGTCCCAAGCCAGGAACCTGTAGTCCAGTGGTTGTCGTTGTTTTGTTAGTC
>JARWCS010345267.1:0-11337 GCA_034783895.1 Geukensia demissa | reverse complement strand
TTGGAACATTAATAGATATATATGTAAGGTACTGCACAACGCAAGAATTATAACTCTGTTGCGCGTATTGTCAAAATGATCTCCCCTTGAATGAGGTATGTCTTGTATTATAACATTGAAAAATCTGGCTTTAATGCGGTTTCCTCATATCTCTTGTTTTTAATAACTTTTTTGAGGTCAAGCTTATGCGACACCGCCCAAAATAAAGATGGTCGACCCTCATTGTTAAATCTCCATAGAGATATTCAGGGAAAGATAATAGTATGTAAAATGTTATTTCATAGTGTAAAACATAAACCGGTTACTGTGGAAAAAATTTTTCTTTTTATCAAAAATAAATACAAAGGCAGAAATGCACAAGTAATTTTATAAAGCTCACACTCCTTGAAAGCCTGACTTTAAATCATGTATCATTTGATATTATAATTAATGCATTTCAATGATCAAGGATTTTGATGATGTAGGTGCTATATATCTTTTGAAATTTTTCTGTGAAATTTTTGTTTGAAATTTAATTCATAGGTTTTCTTTTATTGTTCAAAGTCAATATCTTCTCAAAATATAAAAATAATTAAATAATTGAAATTAATTTTGGCGACGTTGATCGGTTACCCCTTAAAGGGGTACCCAACACCTAAGGGAAATAATTCTGTAAAAATCATCTACCGGTAACCATTTTAATCAAGTATCATTAGCTCAACTTGCCCAAAGGAAAGGGAAGGGCCAAAATGGGTTTTTTTCTTGAATGCAAGATATCTATTTCTTGTCCAATTTAATGGTTTTTTTTTTGTATTTCCCATGAAAAAGTAAACATAAAAGGCCACAAGCGTCATGCCCTATCTCTTACTTATGTTATTGAAATATGAGGGGTCCAACAATGGCCATGCCCCAATTTTTGTCTCACCTGCGACGAAGTCGCGAAAGCGAGTCATAGGTGTTACTTTGCGGCCGCGGCGTTAGTTTTTTTGAAAGTTTTATATATCTGAAAGTAAAAATGCTAGGATGACCAAAGTTGGTGTGCTTATAGCTTGTGATATGAAATTAACGACCAACCACATGACTTTGTTTTTGACATAATTTGCATGGTTCAGTGACTCTTAAACCTCCAGCGTCAAGTTTTCTTGCTTAGGTCAGTTTCTCAGTAACTATATATGATAGGTCAGCAATATTGGGTATGCTTATGCATCATTAGAAGTAAATGTCAGTCTGACATATGTCTAATTTTCATGGTCCATTGACTTCATAAAGTTTTCATGCTAGGAGTCAACAATATTGGGTATGTATATGCATCATAAGGAGTACATGTCAGTCTGCCACATTCGGCACAATATATGCCAGAGAGACACAATCCACATCTTTTTTGGGACATGCACTGCATTTCTTGTTGAGCCGATTTCATAGTTCACTAGATTTCTGGGGACACGAAACAAGTTCTTAAAAAAACTGTGCCTTGCATTTCTCTCTTTTATGAAACAGATTCTTGACAAAATAAAAAAATCAACAATTGTAAATAATTAAATTTCAATTTAAACTTTTCAGGTTAAAAATGACACTGTATTACTGATGTTGAGGAAAGATAATTCTAAAACATGGGCATATGTTACACAGCAGGAGAACAAAGTCAAGGAATCCAAAAAGTAAGTTTACTGGAAAATATTTTTGTGATTATATTCCCAATTTTCATACTGAAATGTACTATGAATGCAAACAGAAATTGTATATTCTGTAAGATTTGTCCCCATTTATTGAAGGTGTCTTTATAAAGCTATAATGGTAAAGTTCATTAATTTATTTTTTGAATCTTTAGTTAGACGTCCTTTATGCAACATCACTTTTTAAATGCCCTTTAGCTTATTTTTTAGCTTGCCTGGCCTTTGCATCCATTCTCAGTCCTTTGTCCATTAACGTTCACATTTTCATTTTCTTCTCTGAAAAACTAGACCAAAAGGAACAATACAAGAAGCATCTATGGAAGGTCCTTTAAAAAGGTAGCCCATTGGCAGTCATATATGATTCTTTTTCTGATAGGCTCTAACATAAAAAAATTTCTCCTCTGAAACATGTTGGACAAATGAAACAATATTTTACAGGAAGTATCTATGCAAGGGTCTTTCCCAAAGGTTGCTCATTTTGTCCCTTTTGAATGAAAAACATGGCTTCCATAGACGATTCTTGTCCCTGATAGGCTGAAACATACAGAAAATCTCTTGGCCAAGTTAACCTATATTTTACAGCAGGCATCTTCGCAAGGTCTTTTACAAATTTGCTTTTTTTGGCCTAAGCACGGCTGCCATGGCTGATTTTTTTTCTGATTGGCTGATAAATCAAAATTATTCTCCTTGGATTTCACTTAACCAAAGAGATAAATATTTGATATAGAACATCTATGTTAGGTCTTGCATAAACTTCACCAGTACTCATTTGTTAGATCAGACTAAAACATGGCCACCATGCACAATTTCTGTTTCTGATTGGCTGAAAGCTAAATATTTTCTCCTGTAAAACCACTTGGTCAAATGGAACATAAGTTGATTAATTTATTGATTGATTGCTGTTTAACATCCAGTGGCAAATATTTCATGCACATTCAGGACGAGACCAAGTTATCAAATAATAATTTACAAAGGGACTAGCTGGGGGTTAGACCAGGGAATTTGGTTGCTACATGAAGCCAAATTGGGAATGTTTGGGTAGGGGTGGGAAATTTAGCCTAAGCAACTGGTCACCTACGGACCACACTTTACGAGGTGTTGCGAAGTGATTTTTAACGTACTGAGAGCGTGGCATTTTCCCAACATGGGGCACAGCGGTGACGTTCCCTTCCAAGACGGGTTGAGAATTTAAACATTCTGCAAAACCAAGGGATGTCCCTTCAGCAGGAGTTCTACCTGCAGGCGGAGAAACTGAATGGCCAATTTCTATACCCTGGTTGGCCTCGGGGGCAAACAATAGTTGATAGGAAGCATGTTGCAAGATAAATTAAAATGATGGTCACTATTAGCCACTTGAAATAATGTTTTTTTTCTGATTGGCCTAATGTCATGTGAGCAATACAGGCTTAGCATCTGAACCTCTAGTTTGTTATGTCAAGACGAAACACATTAATGAAAAAGCAATAAACTTAATGATTTCTCCTGGTAAACTTAAAACGAGATACCTACTGAAAGGGAGACAAATATAACACAATATTATTGATGGAAAAAACACTCTAGGTAGGTAAAAATACAAAAACATTCGAAACAATAAAAAAATTTCTCTGACTGAAAGCATAAATTTGCTGTGTAGGATGCTAAAAACCGTCAACCACCAATGAAACAATAAATAAAAAAGCAGTTGCATCTGCCATAAAAACTGGCTTGTAAAGCGGGTGGGGGAAGGGGTTTGCCAACATGTGTTTACTACAACAACAACAATACTTCATTTTAAGAGGGTAACTCAGTTCGTTATAAAACTAATCTTCACTAAGGCCCTCATTATACAAAAATACAATGTATACTACTTTTGAGGCGGTAGAATAACATGGCATTTAATACTAATCAATCAATCCTTTTGCCCTACCTTTTAGAAAATGAAAAGATATGGGGTAACTGTCAGACTGCACTATAACCTCCAAAAAAACCCATTAAGGCAACTCCAAATACATTTCTAGTTCTTTGGATTTTTATGATAAAATTAGGTGGAAGCGACCAAAAATTTTAATTTCATTTTTTTTCTGAAAATGTTAACATATGAAGCGAAAACTTCAAAATTGATGCGGAAAGAGCAGTTTATAATTTTTTTCATCCGTTTTGTATATTTTTAGAAGCGAGTGGGGATATTTTTTATTTACATTTGTAGGAAAATTGATGAAAATTTTCAAAAATGAGATAAAAAATGAGGCGAGTAAAGTTTTTTTGAACTTTTGAATCTATGATTTTAGGAGCGGGCGAATCCAAAGAACTAGTAATTCATTTGGCGTGGCCTAAATATTTAAGTTCTCAAACTTTCCTGTCAGAATGTAAGGTCACATTTTAGTTTGATTGGTGTTTAATGCCACTTTGAACAACATTACAGTTATATCTTGACAGTCACTTTAAGTCATCTGGAAACCACAAAACATAAGCATATAACTGAAATCATATCACTTGCAATGGGAGTCAAATTAAGGTTTTTTGTTTTAATTTCGCAAATCAAATGCTAGACCCGTAGTCTGTTACTGAAGGTATCTGTAGGGGCTAATGACTACTAGACTGCACTGTCCTATTATTTGATGTTCATGCACAAATGTTTGTTTGATTGGGGTTTAACTCCACTTTCAACAATATTTCAGTCATATTGTGGTGGTCCATTTTACTGGTGGTTTGGTAACTGACAAACCTTATAACCCATGCACAAATGATCCAAACACACATATAACCAAGATTTGAGACCAAAGCTTTGAAATATCCGTGACCTTGATATTTCATGATTATATGCATTTTTGTGTAATGTTGCAAACAAAATGTTTTAAACCTAACCAATTTTTACTATGTTTCTAAATCTGTCTATTTTAATACTTACTTTCTATGTTATTCATCAGGATCTGCATACATATATCTTGAAGTGTGTACACCTCTAAAATAAAAAAATCAAAGCACTTACAGTACTGTTGGCTTAGAAAAATACAAGTGTGAGGTTTAGTACGAAAAGAAGAAAAAATGCATTCTACATATTTTGCTGTTTTTGTAAAAGATTTCAATATTTAATTTGTTTGGTTGATTTAATATTGCTGCAAATATTTCAGGACACAAGCAGATTGGAAATGAATGAACATTGCTTTGTATAAGAATGAAACACTTAACTTGATTTTACAAAATCTCAAAATATGAAGAGCCACTGGAATACATGCCAGCCTATTGGAACACATTATTCTGACTCTGTGCTGAGCAGTCATTGCTCTTGCTCCTGAATGCAGTGTGCATATGCTGCAAATATTTTTAATGCCTTTAATCTGATACGGCTGGGAATCTTCACCACAACTTACATAAACTGAAAGGGTACAAGCTACTATTCTAGAATTTCTAGTACCACAGAAAATATCCTTTTACTTTAAAAGGATGGTTAGTTTAGACCAAACTTAGAATTTAATTCAAAAGCCGTAAAATAGTTAGAATTTGTCCTAACAAAATACAGAAAACTATTTTCCCTTAATGCTGGGACTAAAATATGCTAACCTAGAAGATAAATGACATCATGGATTCCTTTGTTCCTTTTTGTTTTTGTTTTAACTTTTAGTTTGTTTCAAAGTTGCCTTTTCTCTTTGGACTATGCACTTCTGATCTCTCACATGGTTATTCTACACTGAACTACATACCTGGAACCATGGTGGTTTTCTTCCCAGAATATACTTTAGTCTTTTCATAACTTTTAAATCCAATAATAGACTCATCAAATGTCGAACCTGTAAAATAATAAATTTAACTCCAAATAAATACATTTACTGGTACCAAAATACATGTAGTACCCATATCCTTGGTTTTTCATTCTTTAATAAAATAATTTTTAACTTAAAGTTTCAAGTTTTCCTTAAGCATCCACTTAACTGAGGTATATGCAACACTTTGACATGATAATGTTGAATACAGGACGATTTCAAGTAGTGACATTGGCTTTGTTTGCAGACAATTACTAGTAGTTACTCATTTTAGAGAATTTACGGGAGTACTATTGTATTGTTTGCATTTTTCAACATTAGGCATGGTGGTAATCTTCTTAGATACTTTTTACTCAAATAAATATAATGAAAAAAATTCAAAAAAAACACTAGACCTTCAAAGAATATTCGCATAAGGTTGATAATCAACTGTGGTGAATCAATGCAAACATCAGGACAATTTTCAAAGTTTTTAATTTCATACCAGAACATAACTATAAAATATGGCAAGAGGAATCTAGGGGTCCTGGTTTAAGAATGTCTGATAATGATGTAATTATGTGTGTCTATCAACCATGTCAACTATGTTCTTCTTGTACATGTTATATGTAATATAAAAATAGGAGATGTGGCATGATTGTCCGTGAGACAGCAACCGACCAAATGACAGTAGAATTCAAACTTCTACGGGTCCCATTACGGCCTCTTACTCCGTGATCCCTAAATAAAAGACGTTTTTTTAAAAACATGAACAAGAAAACAAGATTTGAGGTAGGCAGAGATGTAAATAATATTTGATGGTCTCCATGAATATACAAGTTTTTTCTTTTCCTCTTTCCGGTGAAATACACTAGAGGACTGGAGATATTGAAACCCCTTATATCAGCTGTCATACCTTTTTTAATTTCTTCAGGGGGTGGTATATATTTCTTTGGCCTATAATCTGCTAAAGGTTCTGGTAGACTGCCAACATAATTTTCTAGTTTAATCTGTAATACAAATTATATCCAAACATTTAAATAATACAGCTGCCATGGCCGACTATTCTCAAACCTTTACATTTGTACAAATTTCAAACATGGACACATCTGCAAATCCATGATATTTACTGTACAACATGGGACTAATTGGGTGCATAATAAATAGTAACATTCACATACTCGTGAACTTTTTCATGTTTTTACAATGAATTAAAATTGGTGTAAGGCAGGGAGATGTAAAACTATCATGTGAATATTCCCAATCCAAATTCAAGTCTGGCTGCACAGTTGCCTTGAATCTACTTTACTCCAGAAATTGTGCTAGAAAAAAAAAAGGTTTCGGTCCTGCAAAATACTTGCATATTTTTTTCATCTGAAATTCATCAGATGTACATGTACATTGTATACAAGCTAATCAAATAAAAAATCTAAACATTATGGTAAATGGGGATGTAGTAATATTTACTTATGCTTGATAGTTATTAGAAAATAATGTCATAACTTTTCTGTTTTCTGTTTAAACATGTTAAATTGCGAACTTATTGTTTTTACTAACAGAACACTTAATTTTACATTTAAAACTGACTGTTACTATGGTTACAAGACATGCAGGAGATGCATTAAGAGTTCATAAAACAGCCTCAGGATTTGCAACAGTTAATCTTTGGCTAAGGCCCACCAATTCACCAGTAGTTCTCACCAGTCCAAAAAGAAAATATATGTATGTGTTAAGGTTTCATGTAAAAGTAAACATATAGTAGGAAGGTTGATAACTTTTTTGCTTGTCAAATATGAGAAATTTGGACCGGTCTTGACAAGAATCACAGCTGAAATGAAGTTGGCCATTCACGGAAACGTTGTTCAGTTAGTGCAAATAAAGATTTAGACAATTATCCTTCATTTTAGCACTGATGATTTGGAAAACACATAGATATCCTGATTTCTGTTATAGCTAAATTGATTTATGAACAATTTTTATTTTGATAATAAAAATGCTAGGGCCGGCACCAAAAATGGAGGGTTGGTTGGGAAACCCTAAACACACACCTTTTTTAACTGGCCTAATGCATCTTCTAGTACCTTTAATAACTGTAGTGTCTTTTTACAATTTGTGTATCTAACAGAAGATTTTGATAGTCATACAGAATAAAATGTTACACTGGAAATACTTCAGAATCAAAAAATATTATATTTGTACTACTTTAAAACAAACCTGTTTCGAAGACGATGATTCACCAACAGTTTCAGCCTTTCTTTTAACAGACTTGGATAAACTAGTATCTGATTTGTCATCGGAGCTTTTAGATGAATTACTTCCCCTGCTTTCTGACTTTCCAACTGCCTTTATTTCTGATGATTTATTTCCTGTTGAATTATCTTCTCCTTTCTTTTTAATTTTGAATTTTGAAATCAGTTTTTCATAATTACTGTCAACTTCTCTTTTTTTCACAGGTTTTTTTGTTTCAGATGACAAAACATCATCAAATGATTTCCCTGATTTACTTGTTGTCCCACTCGTTCGTCGAGACTTAGATGATTTTTGTTTGTCTTTATCATCTGATCTTTTCCTTTTATTTTTGTCAGAGTTTTCCGTTGCTACACTGGAACTACGACTAGCCGAGTCCCGATGCTTGTCCTTGGAATGTTTTTTATGGGAGTGGGGCATTGGCAGTAGAGGACTTGTATATCCGTTTGTCAACTTTTCCTCTAATAAAGAGTCTGCAAAGTCATCAAAATCTTCCAGTTTGTAATTTTTTGCTTCCCTGTCAATTTTTTTCACACGTTCATCAACGCTTTTTTCTATGTCCTCGAAAGAAAAACTTCCCTCCAAAGTATCCCATTGGAAGTCATTGTCTGATTTATCAAGAGCACTAAAATTAAAGTCACCTGCATTTTCCTGAGATTCACTTGTAGTTTCACTTTCTTTTACCTTCTGTTCACACTCTGATATAATACTATTGGCTAATTCTGACATAATTTCACTAGCAGTTTTACCTCTTTCAACTTTAGTTTTGAGATCAGACTCTGATTTCTGTTTTTCAATTTGATCAGAATCACTTTTATGCTTGTATTTATCACTAGATTCCTTGTGTCTCTCTTTCCGACTGGAATCTTTACTATCACCTGAATGTTTATTTTTACTATCAGAGTGATGATTGCTGGAACTACTTGAGTGTTTCTTTTGTGAACTTTCTGAGTGACCTTTTCCACTAGAATGTTTTTTGTCTGAATTTTCTTTTTCACTAGAATGTTTTTTCTCCCTATCAGTACTGCCCTCACTGTGTTTATTATCACTGCTTTTGTGAGTTTTACTAGATGAACTTTTATTGTCCTTGTCTTTTCTTTCACTACTGGAAGATTTATTATCTTTATCTTTTCTTTCACTGGTACTACTTTTCCTACTTTCACTAGTGGAATGTTTTTTATCAGAACTACTATTACTATTCTTACTGCTATGACCTTTCGTGTCACTATTTTTATGTTTTTCACTATTTTCTCTTTTTTCTTTGTCACCTTTCTCACTCTTTCTACTTTCACTATGATAGTTTTTGTCTGATTTCTTTTCACTAGATTTATCACTTTTTCCACTTAAATCCTTTTGGTCTCTGCTATGACTTTCATGTCTTTGGTGTTTATCTGAATGGACTTTTTCACTTTTTTCACTACGATTTTTTTCAATATTGCTTTGGCTTTTTGTTTCTTTACTTTTTTCATTATAATGCCCTTTCTCTGAACCTTTTTCACTAGGTTTTTGATTTTTATCATTAGACTGTTTGTCCTTGCTGCTTTTATGTTTTTCATCTGTTTTATGATCTTTTTTCACTGATTCAGATTTTCCTCCACTACTCCTGTGTTTTTCACTATGATGTATTTTATCAAAATTATTTTCACTATTAGTTTTACTACTTTTATTTTCGGTTGCCTGTTTTTCATTATTTTCATGGCCCTCACTCGAGTGTCTACTTCTTTCACTTGATTGACTTGACTGCCTTTCACTTGAATGTTTCTTGTTTTCACTTTCATTGCTATTTTTTTCACTAGAATGTCTTGCATCTTTGCTACTTTTTTCACTACTTTTACTTCTGTCATGTTTATCAGCACTTTTTTCACTAGTGTGTGATTTGCTAGAACTAGTTGAATGGGATTTGCTAGAACTTGAAGAATGTGATTTGCTAGAACTTGAAGAATGTGATTTGCTAGAATTTGAAGAATGTTTTTTATCATTTTCATCCCTTTTATGATGAGTACCTGAATTTTCATTTTTGTCCTTTTTCAATGACTTTTCATTCTCAGAATTATTATCAGAATGTCTATGACTATGTTTGTGTTCACTACTGTGGCTATGTTTTTGCTCACTACCATGCTTTTTATCTGAATTTTCATTGCCTTTGTTTCTATCCTGATGGGTGTCTCTGTTCTTTTCCATCTTATTAGACTTGTGCTTATCATTGTGCTTTTCAGTTTCACTCCGCCTATCACTTTCTTTAGAGCTGTGCCGTGAGGAGTGCTTGTTAGAGGCGTTAGCTTGTTTACTGTCTTTACTTTCATTTCTGTGTTTATTTTCTAAATAATTCCGGGAGTGTTTGTTCTCCTTCCCCATATGACTTTCATTGCTGTCATCACTGTCTGGTGATGGTGACCTATCCACAAGGTCATCAGCAGGAGATGCTGAAATTGACCGTTCGTCAGCAGGGGACAGGGAAATTTCTGGAGAAGATGACCTACTACCTGATTCAACACTGTTAGGTGAACCTTTTTCTGATTGGTCACTTTCATCTTTTGCCTGATTTTCATTCTCCAATCGTAAAGCTTCTTCTGCCACCATCATCTTCCATTTAAACACCAGGGCCTTGGCATACATCCCCACCGCTCCTTCTGCCTTCCTGAATCCATTGACAACTTTTCCTATACCAGTTGCCTGAAAAATTAACAAACATATCAAAATATGGCCTAGAGTGAACCATACCGCTTGTTCATAATCTAATTTTTTTACCTAATATTGAACATTTTCTTATTTTATAAAGTATATCTTATTTTTCACTATTTTTGCTGATTTTCCCCTCACCTATTTCATTGCCTGGTTAGCAGGTTATGCCTAGCTACCTTTGACCTGCGCTGTGATTGTTTAATATGGCCTGGCAATTTTTTTCCTGGAAATCTATTGCCTAGCTACCTTTGACCCACAATCAAGATTTACCTTTCCACTTCCTCTTTTTCATCAGAATGTCTTGTTTTTTTTTGGTTTTTTTTGTTTACTTTTGTCACTAGATTAATTTTAACCAATGTGCAATAAATTTAATAAATGTATCTGAGAATACCAGAATTATTTGCTGATAGTGTGGTTGTGATTGCTTGTATTAATCATTTTTTCATCAAAACAAAAAAAGTTATTTCCCTTAAAGATGCTTGCGACAAGCAAGTTACACCGATTGACTGAATGTTGCTTAACATTCACTAGCAAATATTTCAAACATATGCAGGATAAAACATTTTAATGAGTTATGATGAATGAACTCTGCTTTGTACAAGAGGGACACGCTGAGTCAAATTTTTAGCATGCTTGCTCATAAAAGCAACAGTCTGCAGGAAGACATGCCACTTTACAGAGACACATTATTCTGACTTTGAGCCAACCACTCTTTGCTTTTACTCCTAAATTTTGCATGCTTAGTGGAGAAACAGCAAATACAAAGGAGTAGGTACGTTAAGCCCCATATTTGGCCCAAATTCTAGATTTTGTAACACAATAATAAGTTGTTGTGAAAATGCTGTTTAATAATCGTCTTTAAATAATTCATTACTTTTTCTTCTATACTTTTCGTTATTTTGACAAAATGAAAGGGTATATTTGACTATTTTGACAAGAATTTAATATTTTCGGTAAAATTACTCAATTTTTGGAGGTGTTTTGTTCAAAATAGATATGATCGCACAAAAACATCACGAAGATATTTTAACCAAACA
>JARWCS010345248.1:0-11339 GCA_034783895.1 Geukensia demissa | reverse complement strand
AGCCGAACTTGCTTGTGCTATTCAAACCATAGTTAATTCAAATGGTTTTAATGTAAACTTTATTTTGGAAACTGTCTAATGACAGGTGAGCGATGACAGGCTCCTGGGAGCCTCTGGTTCCTATTCAGACTACAATCATTGGTGCCACAGTCTATTCTTCTTTCTGATTGGCTGATTTAAAAAAGTCTTCTCCTCTGAAACCACTCCACCAAATGAACTGAAATGTTATAGAAAGCATCTATAGGAGGTTCTTTATAAAATATTTTTCTGATTTCATCTCAATCACACAACAAATATGTTAGTAATGGGAAACCCTATTTAATCATTGATTTCCAAACAATTATTTAAGCTAAATGAACTTAAATTTAATTGTGCAGCATCCTTTTGATACACTTAAAAATTTAATCATTTTGTTCTAATTGGAAAACAATCATGGCTGCTATTGGAAATTTTTGATTGACCAATTCAAAGAAAATGGAATCTAAAAACCTCTAAGCTAAGTAGAGCTAAATTTTCAGGGAACATATTTAAAATCTGTACCTCTGTTTAGACAAATTAATTTGTCAGAAAATTTCACATGGGGGTCATTGACAGTTTTTATTTCTGCTTGAGTAATTAAAAAATATCTTATCTGACTTTTCATTAATAAAAAAATTCCTTTCAATATAAGGGTTGCAGTCAAATAAACACCATGGCCAAGTGTCAGTTGAGTGATACAGGCCCAGTCTTCTGAGCATCTAGTTTAAATTGATAAAGATACTAAATGTAGAATGGGTATTGTAGTATTTATGTCGTTTTAAAAAGTAGTTGTTTTTGGCAATTTTCTTTTAATTTTTTGCAGGTTATCCGTTGAGAAGTTTGTGTATTATAACTGAACATCAACCACAGAATATTATTGTTGGTTTGATAAAGGTTTGGCTGTACAAACACTATTGAAAGGTGATAAAGAACTGAACTCACTTGTGGGTTTCTTATTAGGATATTAAATTTTATAATTTAATGTGGTAAAGAAACTAGCTGTATCAAAACCACATACAAGATAAAAATATGCTCTTAAACTCTATATTTGCATTGTTGGTAACCTTTTCATTTTATGACTTTTACCAAAAACCACCCCAATATCTTAATATGTTTTGTTTAATAATGGTGAAATGATGTACCAGGAATGCTTTAAAAAATTGTATGATCGCATTGTATCAAGTTTTCTCTTAAATAACTATGAAAGCTGAAGTAATTATTTAAAATCAAAACATAAATGACAGTTCAAAGTTTAGAATCTGAACCTACAAGAACATTCTCTTCCTTCACATTTGACCAAAATATCCATTAATAAATAAGTGGAGACATCATAACCATCCACAAATTAGAAAGGATGGTAATCAAATTACTATTGACTTTAGAGATTAAGGACGTTTTATAGAGATGTATTGTTTGTAGATCAATGAATCGATGACAGACATCTGTTTGTCTTGTCACACCTTTGTTTGTGTAAATGCAGATCAATACTGTATTGTTTTTCTTAGTTTTTGACCATATTTTTTACCTGTGAACATAATTGTTCGTGCATGGGATAAAATATTTTCCCTATACATCAGAACTATGTTTATATGAAATGCTTTTATAATTAATTTTTTATCTATCAAACGAATACATGTTGATTTTATTAGAATTCAATTTATTATGCTCCCTGAAAAATTTGTTTTTGCTGTATGTTTTTGCTTTGTTTGTCTGTTTGTCCATGTGATTGAAACAAATAGGTTTCCAGATGCTCATGTTTTTTTTCCTTTTCTTTTTTCAAATCACCTGACCCAAGGGTCATGTGAGCTATCTCTATCACTTTGCATCTATTGTTTGTCCACAAATCACATTTTAATCTTCTTCTCTGAAACCGCTTGGCAAATTTTGACCGAATTTTAGTGAAATGGTTCTTGGACTGTAACTATTCAGAAGTTGATCCTGGGTTGGGATACGCTAACCAAAATGGCTGTCATTTACTAAAAATAAAAAAGGGATGTAATATTTAAAAAAATCTTCTCCTCAGAAACTGCAAAGCCAATGAAACCCTTACTTTACACAAATGGTCCCTAAGTCATTCTTCCAGAATTTTATCGGATGACCCCACCTGCC
Source organism: Geukensia demissa (assembly GCA_034783895.1). Taxonomy (NCBI): domain Eukaryota; kingdom Metazoa; phylum Mollusca; class Bivalvia; order Mytilida; family Mytilidae; genus Geukensia; species Geukensia demissa. The sequence continues at coordinate 9,212 of JARWCS010345248.1, read as the reverse complement.
AACTAGGATGGTCACATGTGCAGATCTTGTTTTCTGGTAATACTTGGTCCAGTTTAGAACCAAACGTTTGAATGGTCACTAGGTGTGTCCATTTCAGAATTATATACAAAAAACTTGCCAACCAAATTGGCCTCCTCTGCTAGACTTAGTTAAAAGATCTTCTTATCTGGATGACTTGCTTGATTAGATTGGTACCTTTCAGAATTGTATCTGATGACAACACCCCTTAAACAAGATGGCAGCTGCTGCCCAAGTAAGACCCTACAGAAAATTCATTTAAAAGTCTTCTCCTACTGGCTCAATTGGAACTAAACTTTGTTGGGATAATCACTTGATAGGTCCCTTTCTGAATTTTTGTTATAACCCTATCCACCAACCAAGATAGCTGCCTCAGCCAAACTTGATTCAACATAGGACACTTTGGATATTCAATAAAATATCTTGTCTGGAACTACCTGCTCAGTTGAAACCTTACTTTGGTAGAATGGTTTCTAGATGGGTCCCTTGCAGAATTATATCTGATGTTCCCACCTATAAACAAAGATAGTGGACTAACATAAACTTAGTTTATTTTAGGATTTAAGGAAATTTTCTTTAAAAATGTCTTTGTCTTTTTTAACCAAATGTTTATCGAATGGTTTCAATGTCAGCAACTGCATATCAGGTGATCAATAACAGGCTCCTGTCAGCTTCTGCTTTAGGAATGCATTGATAATTACAGACAATATTGCCTGCCCTAAAATAAGGTAAAGTTCGGTTTTCAGATCTGATATGTTTACCATTTAGCATTTATGCCCCTTGAAAATACAAAAAATAAAATCTTCTTATTTCTAGATCTTTTGTTTCTATTATAGGAATGCTATGATATTTACAGATACTATTGGCACCATGAAAGACAGGTTAAGTTCGGTTTTCAGGTCTTAGACTTTTTCCATTCCATACATTAGATATGCCCCATGGGAATACCTAAAGTTATCAAATTTCTCTTTAGTGGATAATAAGTTTTGTTTTACTTTTTTTAATGCATTGATATGAACATGCACAATACCTGTCCAAAAATTTGGTTTCAATTTGTTTTTCAGGTGGGAGACATGCACTGTTCAAGAGTTGTGACCCTTGGAAATACAAAAGTAGCAAATTAGACAAACTTGGATGATAAGGTTTGCTGTTTTCTCAGAAATGCCTGGATTTTTATAGACACTATTGCCCATCTTAAAATACAGGTCGTTAGGTGGGTCCCTTTCAGAATTTTATCTGAAGAACCCACCCCTAACGAAGATGGCAGCCACAGCTGAACTCAGTTTAACATAGGACCCTGTGGGAAATTCATTAAAAAATGATCTCCCCTCAAACTACTTGCTTAATTTGCACCAAACTTTGGTGGAATGGTCACTAGGTAGTTTCCTTTAAGAATTGTTTCCGATGACCTAACACGACAACCAAGATGGTTGCCTCAGCCAAACTTAGGTTAACAAAGGACCCTATAGGAATTTTGTTTAAAAAATCTTCTTCTCTGGAACTGCTTGCTTAATTGAAACCAAACTTTGGTGGAATGGTCAATAGGTGGTTCCCTTTCAGAATTGTATCTGATGACCCCCACCTTCCAACCAAAATGGCCACCATAGCCGAACTTAGTTTAACAAAGGACCTTATGGAAAATTCATTAAAAAATCTTCTCATCTGGAACTAATTGGAACCAAACTTGTAATGGTCCCTAGGTGGGTAGTTTTCAGAATTACATCTAATGATCACACCTACAAACAAAGATGGCAGACTAACCCAAACTTACTTCATTTTAGTACTGGAACTTTTATTATAAAAATCTTCTTGTCTAAAAGGGCTTGCTCTATTTGAACCAAAGTTAAATTGAATGGTAAGTAGTAAGTAAGGGGAGCCTCTGGTTTAACCCATGTTGATCACACATATGCTTTGAATAAAACAGGTGTCATGTTTAGCAATGGCAAATTTATTAACAGTGTTAAGTGCAAAATCAGTGCTACACTAGTTTATGCAAATCAAACTCTTTTCTGTATAAGCCTTCATCAGTGGCTTCCAAATTTGGAAAACCAAAAATATGTTAACATTTTGATGTGCTCACAAATCTCAAACAGGTATATAACAGGTATAAAAAAAAATGGAAAAATTTTTTTAAGATCGCAATGATAAAAAATGGAATTACTGGAATTGAAAGCAGACACAAATGTTCTCATCAAGGTCCTTCAAAGTGTTGTTGAATATTTGACTGCTGATTTGTTCTACCAAAACAGTACTTAGTCTAAATGTAACAATGCAAAAAATCATCTTTAGCATTTGTTTCTTTTTTAAGCAGATGATTTGAATAAGTTAAGAGGACAAATATTGCTTCTTAACTTTTAGTTTTATCAGTCTGGAATCAAGTATTTAATATAAACATAGGAGATGTGGCATGATTGTCCATGAGACAGCCATCCACCAAATATCAGTAGAATTTAAACTTCTACAGGTCCTATTATGGCCTTCAATAATGAACTGGAGTTTATACCATAACAGAAGCTTAAGTTTTAATATACATTGTATTTCATTGCATTAATACTGTCAATTGTTTGAAAAGATATTTCATGATTAAATCCAATATTAATTAATCATATTTTCTATTTTTAATAATTATGAAAAATTGTGTAAAAGGTCTGCATATCTACTTTGGGATTAAAATATTGCATTTAATTTTTAATCAGTTAGACAATGGTATATAATTTTAAACTAGTGTTAATCAGATTTAACCTTTTCATTTTACAGTTGATAGCTGACAAGTTTGTAACAGGTTATACTCTGTATGCTGTTTAATATATACAAATATTGTGGATTACAAAAACAGAAAAATGGAAGGTTAGTGATATTTATTTATTATCTTATCATTTACAAAATTCACTTCACAGCAGAAAGTAAAAAAAGAAGACATTTTAGTGACCAGTTATCACCTATTGACAAACACCATTTTTTCATGTTCAAACTGTTTTCTACTTTACTTTGCTATGGTCTGGTTGAAGATTAAACTTACAGCATCCTGTGGCTTTGTATATTATTAATACAAGTACGAAGTAATATTTTCAAGTATTTTTGCCCATCAGTGAGCAATTACAAGCTCCTGTGAGCATCCATGTAGTATTTTAAAAAAGTAACAGTTTTATTAAAAAGCTGTTGTGTAAACAACAAAATCGGCTGTATTTCAGAATTGTTGATTTAAAAATTCAGCTTTACCACTGAGAAAACAATAACTATAGAGAAAATACTTCACTTTTTCCCAGTAAATGATCTGTTAAAATATCTGTCAAGCCTTTGCCACTTGATTTAGGGAATTTTCAGATTTGTTAGCTCATCTGACCTCAACCGGTCATGTGATATATTGCCATCACTTCAGATCTGGTAGCTGTGGTCTGTCCATTTTCCAACCACACTTTCAAAAATTCAACTACCTTGAAACTTTTTGATCTGTTGGGACCAAACTGGTGGATTTAACCTTGGACTGTTCCCGTTTTAGTCTGTCATCCCCATTGGCCTACAAAGATAACCTTCATTACTAAAAATAGAAAAAAAAGTGGGTAAGGGTATAATAAAAAATCTTCTTGTCATCTTGTCCAAAATTACTGAGCCAACTTTGGTGGAATTGTTCTCTATCCTGCATGCCTGCCTGCCTGCCAACTAAGATGGCCACCATATCAAAACTTAGCTAAACATAGGACCTTATAGGAAGGTCTTATTGTCTGAAATAACTGAGCAGATTGCAACCAAACCTTTTGGAATTGCTATCACTTTGCATCTTGTCGGCTTTCCTTCTGCATTCCATTGTCCATTCATTGAATCAATCAGGTGAGAAATACAGGCTCCATGAATCCTCTGGTTTTAAAAAAAACCATTCAATATTAGAATTGACATCACCCATTTTTAGTTTGTCTTTATATATTGTTAAAAGTACACCAGATGAGACACTGCCATTTTGGATTTCAGATTATGATCTAATGTAAATTTAATGGAATTGCATTGATAAGTTTCACCTAAGATTTGTAGTAATAGATGGACACATAAATTCACAGTGCACGTTGGATTTAACATTGTAAATAGCCTAGAATCAAATATGGGCCTAGCAGACTTCCTTATCCTTATGACTTAAGTAAAAGGCTCAAACTTTTTATTGGCTACCTTACGATTTTTGTCAAATTCCTTAAGATTTGACAAAATTTCTGATACCGGAATTTTTTTCCATCCATTATGCTTTCCAGACTATCTAGACAACATTCCTGCCATGTTTAGCTGCAATTGTAAAAAAAACTCAAGTTTCCTGCTTTATAGAAAAATGATGCATGGCCTCAAGAGACAATAATTAAGAGTTAGCCGATCCTAAGTTTCAGATGGCCAACATGACCTGACAAAGTTCAATGAAGGACCCTATATGAAATTCCCTTAATGATCTTTATTTTAAATTAAACTGAAAATTGGAACCAAACTGATGTTGAAGGGTCCCTGGGTGGTCCCTTTTTTGAATTTTATCAAATGACTCAACTGCAATACAATGCTGACACCATAGCTTAACATTCTTAGTTTAAAATATGACATTTACGGAGAATGAATGTTTGGTCATTATCTTGAAAACTGTAACTGTAAACAGCAGAAATAGGCCTTCAATCAGTTGTGTCCATTATGCATCATTCTTGGCATGGCAGTGTTTTACCAGGTGAGCCATACATGCATTCAAATGCTATAGTTTAATACCTATATATTGGGCATACTGTTGATGGGGGGTGTTGGTGTCACAGGTCACTTCCTAAACAGAGGTATATACAGATATGCCGTTGGAATGTGTCCCTTTTTTCCTTCTTGTGAATATATATGATTGGGTACTAAAATATCAACAAAAATATATCTATGAATGGTAATTATATGAATGGGTCATATTTCTACAATAGCGTCTGCTGCAGCTGATAGCCTAAGCATTATATTTCAGTGATGTCATTGTCAATACATAATGTTAAAACATTATATTTTTATGTCGCCTGCTTCAAGCAGGGTGACATATAGGGATCACTCTGTCATCTTGCCTCCACTACTACTTCTAAACTATTCAACAGAAATTAACCAAACTTATTTCCTTCAATGTTTGCCTTTCTAGGCAAAAAGAAAGCAGGCAACACATGTCTTCCGGGGAAGACTCAATACTAAGTTAAATGAATAATGTATGATTGGGTATGATTTTCTAAATAGTAATATATGTATGGGAGTGCTTTCAAAACATAAGCCACACCCCTGTTCCTCAACTTACCAGAACTGAATCCCCTAAATGCCCCTTAATCCCCCTTCTTTGCAATGGTGCTTATCAAGAATTTTTTTTAGCCAATATGTAGCTAGGGTAGACACTGAAGTAGGCTTTAGTTGTTTAAGCCTCAACAATTTTTTTTAGGTCATAGGGTTTCTTTGCAGAGCTCAGCTTTTGTGGGAAAAGCTGCTGAACCTGAGCATTTGTTGTTCCTTAGTTGAAATAAACATTTAAAATATCTAATGTCATCATGATCTGGTTTTCTGCTATCTCTCTTGGATAATTTCGATAATTTCTCTTGGAGTAAATTTCTCTTTACCTATGTGTTTGCCCCAAGTTTCCACCAAGTTTAAGTTTCTGGGTCCATTATGCTCATCTTCATATTATAAGTTTTATATGTTGTGCCCTTCTTTTGGGTTTTATCTTATCTTTGTCAAAGTTTTTTTTCTGTCCCTTAAGAGTTCTTGTTGGACCATTTTTCCCTAGCTTCCATCTTTTCCAATGTAACTGTTGATCAAACCTAGTTATTGACATAATTCTGCCAAAATGACACATTTTATATTCTTATATCCAGAAAAGGTGTTATTATGTCAATAAATTGGATGGATTACATCCTAAACTCTTGTAATGAAATTGAAATGTGATGAATGCCCATAGATGATTTTAGTTTACATTAGAGTTAATTAAACGTGATCCTTGTGTATATATGGCAATTGTTTCATCATTCAGAAAGCCAATTTTGTTAAAATATTTCCACGTTCTTGGCAGCATCGTTAGAAAGCTAATTTTCTAAAAGTTACAATTTTGCATTTAATCTTTATGTTTTATGTCATTTTGTTCCAATATGTTTGAAGGGGATTGACAGAAATATTTGACAAGAAAGTGAACATTTCTGAAAATATATTTCAACAGGTAGGATAATCTGTAATTTTGTTTTAAATTGAAAAAAAAAATTTAAGAAAGTATAAAGGATCATGAGTCATGAGTTAAAGACTTTTGCAAATATCGTAAAAATTTCTAATCTTTCATTCTCCTTTTTAGTTTTTAAATTGGTGCTTTTCAAAAACAATGCTGAATTCCATGGTGCTATCTATATAAGGCATATTAAATTGAACCCAAAATAATGCAAGCATGAGAATTTGAGAAAAAAAATTAAATTTATTTTTTTGTATTTTTGTTTCTGTCAATATATTTTGCAATAGATGAGCTTTTACATCTGTTGCAAATGGGGTATGTTAAAAATTTAACAAGGGAGTAAAAATTGGCCAGATTTTAAAATAAAAATTAGTAAAAACTAGAATGTTACTCTAATCATTTGAATTCAATGTAATTCAAATATATACTGTCAGAAATGTCATTTTGCCATAATCATCAGCAATTCAGGTGTAACCATCTACATGCCAATAGTACCTTGTCAGGACATGGTACTGGTCACACATTAAACAAATATTATATAACTAATCATTGACCTATAAAGGTAGTAATAAATGTAAATGTTTGTTGTGTTTTTCTCATTTTGTTGTAAGAGCAGCTACAGCATAACATATTCCTTAAATTGAAATGAGAGACGACAAGTTAACTGGCTTTTCAGATCTAAATAGCTGCATTTGATATATATTTCTTAATCCACAATTTATTAAGATTTTGTGTCTTTTGGGCATTTATTTCATATTCTTTCTTTTAAATATCATTACAAAATTTTTCTCTTGAGCTATGTGGAGGTCATAAAAAGCTTCCCCGTGTTTGAGTTGTATGCTCTTATTGATTTTTGGGTGCTTGAATGTCTGTTGGAAAGATACAGTTTACATCTCTTCAACATTGTTAATTTTTATGTTTTTAGTCTGTATCAAGTTATTAGTTCTGTTCAGTCTTACCACAAAATTACTGTAATACTGTAGGGATGCTTTCTGCACGCAATTCCCTGTTTTCCAATATTTGGTCCCAAGCGTACTTGATGAAGGTTAATCCAGAAAAGCACTTTCGTACACAGTGAATTTAGGCGTTTTCAATTGTTATTTTTCTATTTTGTCAACAATCTGTTTGATAAAAGAAAGAAATGCAAGGCACTATTTTTTTAAGAACTTGTTTCTTGACCCATGGAAATTTAGTGAACTAAAGGCAACAGTTTAAGTTAGATCATGACTAAAACTTCCCACAGATAAAATTTTTTGTCATACTTTGCCGAAATGTAGTCTTTATCATGGCATATTAAAAAATAAATATATATGTCACCACCCTTGTTTTCAAGTTTTTTTTTGGGGTACAAAAACAGCTTATTTTACAAAGCTTATTTAGGGAAAATACACAATCTGCAAGAAGAAACAAAACCAGCAAATAGTATTTTAAAATAAAAATTGTATCTTTTTATATTGATTGATTAAATGGTGCTTAACGTCCAGCGGAAAATATTTTATGCATATTCAGGACAGAGCATATTAATGATGAGTGATGATGAATGTCCTAGATGGACATGCTGAGCCGTATTTTTAACGTGCTAGCTCACGACAGCAACAGTCCCCAGGAAGACATACCAAGACACATTATTCTGACTCTGGGCTGTCCAGTCTTTGCTCTTACTAATCAATGCTGCATGCTTAGCTGAGAAGCAGCAAATACCAATTTTAATATCTTTGGTTTGACCCTGCTGCGGATCAATCTCACGACCTTCCGCACTCGAGGCGAGCATGCTAACCATTACACCACCGAAGCGGTTATATATATTTTTTTATAACACTCACAAACAAAGTTTGGGGGTATAAAGGAACCCGTCTGTCAATTTTTTCATATATTTTTTTTGTCAGAGTAATGCCTTTTGAATTTCGAATTATTTAGCACATAGCACCAAATGATTGTGTCCTCAACTCCTCCTACATTGTTCAACTGACTTACTCCAAAGTTGTTCTATGGTTTATTCATAATATGTAGATGTGTGTTTGATAAGGATTTTCAAATTTACAAATTGCAAACCTAACCACTGATTTATTCATTTATCTTTTTTTAACAGAATAATGCCTCTTTAAAAATAATAATTTTTGAGGACATCTCACCAAATGATTGTGACCTCAACTCCTCCTACACTGTTCCACTGACTGACTTTAAAGTTTGTCTTTGGTTTATTCACGATGTGTAGATGTGCTTTTAAGAAGGATTTTCAATTTAAAAATATTTTATAGGAATGATATGTTTTGAACTTAAGATGGTGTTCTCAACACCTCTCTAACCTTTTTACAGACTGACCCCAAATTTGGTCTGTGGTTTCTTCATAATATGCAGCTTTGCACCTGATAGGATTTTCAATTTTATATAACTTGTAAGAATTATGTGTTTTGAACACATATCACATGTGTCAAGATTTTGTCCTTAGCTCCTATTTCACCTTTCAACTGCTGAAACTTAAATTGGTCTGTTTTTTTCTTTATACTGTATGTTAAAGTAAACCTATCGGTATTAGGGATTTTCAATTTATGAATAAATTTATGTAGGAATTGTGAGAGTAAATTTTTTGCGTGTGACAGACAAAATTGCGTCCTCAACATCTTCTCCACTGGTAAACCAATTGACTTCAAAGTTGGTCTGTTGTTTATTTATAGATAGATGTGCATCTGAAAATGATTTCCATTTTTTATCATTTTATATATTTTATAATATGCATTTTTGAACTTATAATTTTTACACATTTGACATTCAAGGTTTGCCATCTTTTTGAAAATCATATTCCAAAATCAAAATGTTCCATACTGATAGACTTGTTTTGTTGTTATTTAGTAATGCAGGGGGGAGGGGGTGTTAATATAATGAGCTCTGCTCACAGTTTAAATCCCTATTTTAAATGGGGTATGTATCCATTCAGGCAGAACACCAGAGTATAGTGTTTATTTTCACTTTTTTTTTCGCCTCGAGTGCTGAAGGTTGTTGGTTCGATCCC
>JARWCS010345237.1:0-11340 GCA_034783895.1 Geukensia demissa | reverse complement strand
CAGGACTATCCAAGAAACACTCCACCAAAGTTTAGTTAAAATTGGCCCAGGGTTTCAGAGGAGTTGGTGAAAATGTAAAAACGTTTACGACGACGACGACGGACGCAAAGTGATGAGAAAAGCTCACATGGCCTTTTAGACCGGGTGAGCTAAAAAAAACTGGTGAAATTTCAAAAGCAATTAAAAACTATTTTATACATGTACAACCTATTATAATTTACTCCCATTGTTATATTTACACTTGCATTCCGTGAATGAAATAGGTATCGGAAAAGGTTGAAAAATACAAGTTCAATAATGAATAAATAAGATGAATTATGACATTCTTTATATGCAATGCCGATTATCCTGGCGCACAGAATGTTTTAATTGACCAATGAGAACAATTAAGATAAATCACACGACGAAACACTTTGCCCGCGTTCGTTGTGCTTGCCCGGTTCTGTGTGCCGGCGTGATGCGGACTTCAAAGAGTAACCCTCACCAGCAGCACCAGATCCAAAACATAGTAAATCCAAGAACCCAACATTGTACAATGAAGAACGTATTCTTATCCAAACAAACCGAAATAAGCAACCTTATCCAGCGGGAAGGGCTTCTACAACTTCTATGCAATATACAAGGAAAGAAGCCTTCTTTGTTATTTCAGGAGTATAATATATACAAAAAAATTGAAATATTCAAGCAAAAATTATTAAATGTAATTGTTAAATCTTTAACCATCTCTAGAAATGGACACTTATTTAGAAAAAATCTAAATTGGCCCGATTTAAATACAAACATTGTTGTGACATACACCTCCATTTCCTCGGAGCCCCTGGTTGTAAATAAATAGGTAATTGACCAAAGTTTTAAATATACTACCATCACTTTTAATAAAAGAAATATATTACATTTAAATGAAATGTTGGCATAACACTCATGTTCGCATTGTGTTTGCCTACTAAGGTGAATACACCTACACTTCATTAAGAATTTGATAGATATATATAATTTTAAAACAAGATGTTAGTGTAAAATACGTGGAAAATATCAATTGCTTGAGCATAGTAACATGAAACTTTAAAATATTTCGCATGTGAATTGACACTAACAAATGATAATGAGACTATGGCAGTGATGTTCCCTAATAAAACAGAAGAAATATGAATATTTCTGCAAAAATATATTGCTTTAAAGAGGTTTCTTCTAAGAGTCAATTTGCCGATACATGTTTGTAAATGCTTCCTATACATAGTTAGAAATAAGCCGCCCTTGGTAGATTTTGGTTGCTTTGAATATGTTTAAAAGACGTAACAAAAAGAATGTAAATAATTTACCTGACAACAGAACAAACTTCCTCGCCCTAAATTACGTACCCTTTTCCACATGATCAAATTTACATTTAAACAATATCGATTCTAAATGTATGTGTTTTTAAATGGAAAAAATATCAATATTTACGTTTATAAATCAGCCGGGACTAGTCAGGCAAGTTCTTTGAGAGGTTTAGTTTAATTATCTGAGCTAAACATATTTTATTTACAAGAAAAATGCTAATTAGATGGGTACAAGTTCTTGTAAACGCCCTCTGCAAACAATTTTGTTGTTCTACTTATGTCAGAGTAAAGACACAACGATATAAAATATGGTTCCTCGGAAGCTGGTGTCTCGCCTGCTCTATAAGTATTGCCAGTATATGAAGTATTCTTTATTAATGGGGTTATTTCAATTAATGAATCTATACTAAAGATAAAATATCAGGTTTTAATATTAAAATATAAATGTTGAAGTTTTGGTTTTTTAAGACTTTTTCTGAAAATTGTAATTTTAGAGTTTTTTTAAAAAGTCTAATTATGGATTACTATATTAATATAAGGTGCTGCAAACATTGATGTGGTATAAGAATGTAGGTAGGCTTGAAAGTTGTATTTGAAAATTTTTTACCATAATGAAATGAAAATCATAGGTAAGTTTGAAAGCAAATAAAATCTGCAATAATAAAAAAAAATTCTGAAAAATAAAAAAAAAATCGAATTTAAGTCCGATGATATTAATATGCTCAATGGAAGCTCCCTGATAAAGATTCGACAACGCTATTGAAATGCAAAAAAGTTTAACCTGAGGGTTAACCAAAATTTTGAAAAAAAACAGAACTCCAATTATCAGTCAGAATATGAAAAACTTGGGGGGTTAAATTTTATTCTGAAGGATATATTTTCAATGTAGAGAAGCTTTGAGCCACAATATCTAATAGGATAAAACTGGTGCCCATCTGCCAAGCAGAATCGATAATATCCAGCGCTTTTGCACCAAACATTCATTAAGCAAGTTATTTAGCATTTCTGAAGGTAAGGATAATTCAATGTCACCTTGAAGCTTTTTTGCTGGTAATTATACAGGATGTATTTAGATGTCAGGTCACTAGAAATACAGTGGCGCCAACCTCTTTATATAACTTCCTTGATAAGAGACACCATCTTAAATGCAAACATCTTATCACTAATGAGATACAATTTGTGTACAACTTTAGGAGATACAGTTTGTCTACGACTTTAGACTTGGACAGTGTGTATTGGCAGGTACCTATTCAAGAAACAAAAAAATATTGTTTTCGCAAATTACCTTCTAGTCTTAAGCGATATGCCTTTATTAATCTTGCACGTGAAGATATGATCTAATTTGCTGTAAGAATCAGAGCAAACACCTTTAAAATATCCAAACAGGTTTCAGTTGCCTTTGAGCAAAATAACAAAAGCTAACAAAAGTACATTTTTACCAACAAGAGACGGAGTCAACCAAGACCCTAAAAGGGTAAATGTGGTGATGCTGATTATTTTTAAAAAAAAGTTTCAATGATTGAGTAAATAAGCATACTTTTATTAGTTTAAATATTTTTCCTGAAGCGGACATTAATAGTGAGCCTTGAAAACTAAAATTAAATGGTGATGTTTTGTTATGTTAATTAGTTTACACATTTTTAATTTTGAAGATACAGTCACTTGTCCCAGTTCCAGATTTAACCTCGTATTTATCAGTAATTTTCTTTTTCCGTTCTCACACTGTGAGGTCATGTTTCAACTTATTCAATCGTACACCAACCAAGCCATGATTGATTGTCGTAATTCAGGTGATCAGCATTTAATTAACAGCTGTCTAGTAAACTGTCAAACATTTTAACCCATTAAATGAAATTTATGATTATGTACCCCCATTAGCGTTCAAGGTTAAACCTATGGAAATTTTAAGGAAAACCTTTAATTTTTTTGGCAGACAACTGGAAAACCTCATCTTTAACCACAAATTCTCTAAAAAAATTGTGTATACAGCAAACTTGTACAGCAATGCATGCACTTCTGTCACTATTTTCCAATTTTATCTAAGAATTGCTGAGTAATTCGCAAAAATCATTAGGTGTTTGGTTTATTCGAGCTTACCTGTACTTATAGTCAGGTCTGACTGAACAATTTTCCTATGTTTTTACAAAACTGTATTAATTTTGTTTAATTACTACCAGGTAAGATGTATATGATAAAGATAAATGATAGGAGTGCATTCATAATTATATTACAAATCTTATGTTTGAATTTCAGTTGCAAATTGAGAACAATAAAACCTGGGTAATTTCAGTAATTTTTTTTTCAGTAAAGGTTTACCACTAAACGCTAATGGGGCTCATAATCCTTAAGGAGGGAGTCTTTCTTTTCTGCTGAAGTTTCCAGTCTATCACTGGACCTTGAAAAAAAATAACCTGGCCCTATATTTTCCCCTTTGAAAAAGAAAATTTTTTATCAGAAAACTGGCGTAAGAAAAAAATTCTATCGCCTTCATGGGCGAAAAAATATCAAGACAAGACCAAAATCCCAGCAATTTGAGAATGACTGCAGACGACAGTCCTAAAACCGCCTTTTAAATTACAGTATTCTTCATAAATGCTCATTGATCAGGAACATTGATCTGGGGGGGAGGCTGGGATTTTCATTGTGTTCATAAAAATTTTTTCAAAACCTTCCCCGACAAAATATTTTTTTTCTTGTGAGAAGGAAAGCAAAAATTGTTTTCCTACCATGACATTTTCGAGATAACGCGGTTTTTTTTCTTTTCCAATCCATGCACCCCAATCCCAGATCACTAGGTGTTTCGAACATCTAGTTTTTTCTAGCAGGTGACAGCATAAATTTTTTTTCAACTACAATGCAAAGTCTAAAATTTTTTTCTGTCAGCTAGGCCATTAAAATATTTTTTTTCAAAAAAAATCCCAGCCCCCCCCAGATAAGAAAATGGTTGTTGCCTTATGAATCATATCTTTTCATTTTCAAAATGGCATTTTTTTTTAAATGATTAGATGGATTGTCATGTTTTATGAATAGTTTCACATTTCATATTTTGGGAGCCTTTTACAGATTCCATTATAGTATAAATTCAACTGTTACATAGTGGTCTCAAGGACAAACATGCCACATCTCCTATTTTCACACTGAAGGATTCATGCACCAATTATACCTGGTAAATACAATGGAAAATATTCCGAGGATCAGGATATAAATTGTCCTCTGAAAAACAGAAAAACAAATACTCGGACAAAAATTCCTTAGTGTTTAAGTTGTGGTTTTATGAAAAAATTGGGATTGCCCAGCCTATATATGAAATTAGTATTTTATGACAATGAAACATGAGATTATTTAATCAACAAATGAATTTTAAATCCTATTATTCTAGTATTACTTACAATTGACTCTCCTGTTCACATCAAAACGATAAATATTTGCTGCAGTTTTTTGCTTTATGTAATACCTAAGAGACACAGCAATTTCATGAAAGCATCTGCTCCAAGCTACACTCCTTATATTGTATACGAGAACAAAATTTTCATTTACCTCAACTTAAATTATTTAAATTCTAATACAGAAATTGGTGTGACTTTGAAATTGATATAAACTTAACACTCTCATTCCATTTATCTAGTTATTATGAAAATGAAAATTATGGGGTAAATGTCAGAGAACACACTCCAACCACCAGAAAAACAGAGGAAAGAAATGTTAATGAATCTAAAGATCTCCACGTGGCCTTCAATGAAGGTGAAATTAACACTCCTTGTGAAAAGCCCTAAATCACCCTGAATAAATAAAATAACTATACATAAACCAATACAGGGGACATTTCACAATCAGTAGTAAGTCTTGTGACTACTCATAAGTCCTGTATAAAACATGTCCATTACGATCGGTCATAACAAATACGACCTTTTGGGAAACAGTTGCCTGCTCTTACCTGAATATTATCCAAAATGTACATGTAACGGAACATTCAGCACAAAGGAAACCCTTTGACCACAATTCCTGACATGGGACAGGCAAATGATACATGTTGTACTAGTTTAGTGGGATCCCAAGCCTCTCCCAACAATAGATGTTTCTGTACAATGATTTCATTTCACATAAGACTGTCAGATTTAAAATACTAGCCAAACTTTTGCTTCTGATGATGATGCACTAAAACTAAAAGTTTCACATTTTGTTTATCAGACTTTAAAAGATGCAGCAAAGAATGCAAAATAAATGTCTTGATGTCTGGTAGTTTGTCACAAAAGCTATTGTGATGCAGCATGACCTTAAATGTAAACAAAACTCAAAATAAATAGTACAGGATATATAGCTTTGTAATGAATTGAAAAACTTTTAATGGTGGAAACTTTTCCCTGTATACATATATATATACTTCAATAACTATTCTTCATTCGGTTTCTAAAATTGCTTCTATCAATAAAAAAACCACTTCAATCAGTTTTTGTTTTCAGCCCTATTATTACAATAGAAGAACATTTATTTATTTATAATTTATTTTGAAAATGAATTACTTGAGTTGATAACTACCAATATACAATTCTCACTTTTGTGAACCCCATATTTATTTATCAAGAGAGAAATAAATGATTTTAAAGACATTTTCTTATGATAATATAATTTGAGTTTTATCCTCTGGAAAAAATCAAGTTCACACTATTCTTTGTTTTTAAATCTACTGAAAATATATAATATAATTGACTCAAACTACCATCAGGGGATGAATCAATCATACAAGGTCGTTTGGGAAAAGTTTTATTTTAAAAAATACATAACACACTGGAGAGACAATTAACCTTATTCTCCTAGACATACATATTGCAATAAAAAATAGAAAATAAAACTTTGGGAGAAACTATTCTATTTTCTGTGTAAATGAAACTTCTTATCCTCAAAACCTAGGTGACCTTGTATTTCAAATTTTGGGGCCAGTTCCATATTAACCTGAAATCAAGGTCTGGGAAAAAAGGTGTATTTCAAAGCAAAGTGGCCACAAGATCTTGGGGCAGCCCTGTTTTGAAATAGGACTTCAAAGTGATGTGAGAAATGTAAAATGTGACATCAAAATCGAAACAACATCCAGGTGTCTTTGAAGCCGCTTTACCTTACCAGTATTAATGGCCGTTAACAACTTATTTCCCCAAACTCGATTTTCTATATCAGAATATAACAGATGTATGAGAAGTAGAGACTATAAATCCCCAATGGTATATTAAAACTGATTACCTCTAAACTGCCAATGACCATGGTATTAAAACTTTGCTCTTTTTTTTGTTGGCAAAAGCATACCATGTTTGGCTGGAGTTAGTTCCTTTGTAAAATGTTATCAAAAGCTGTGGAATGAATGCTTATTACTTCATTGTTCTAATATTAAAGTTTTATGGCACAAACACTGATACTTATCTATACTTCAATACCTATTTTGCATTTAACCTCTATGAACTTAAAAACCACCTTCTATTTTTTTGAACTTAAAAACCACCTTCCTTTTTTTTGAACTTAAAAACACTTTCTTTTTTTTTGAACTTAAAAACCACCTTCTTTTTTGCGATTTTATTCCTCGTATTAGGAACCCAGGGCCCTAAAAATTTTTATAACTGGGTGCTTATTAAAATTGGCAAAATCAAAAATTCTATCAGGTAAACATGGGTTTTTTAATAGGTAGGAACAATTTTAGAAACGTATTGAAGTATGGATACAGAACCAATGTTTGTGCCAAAACAATCACAATGAACAAAATTTTTGACCCCAAAATGTTGTGCTATTTTCAAAATGTTGCCAAAATAGAAAGAATTGACTAAAATTGTAGTTAAAGAACAACTCTTTCAAAATATATCCTTTCATGGTCTTTATTATTAAATAAATGCTGCTAGCTAGCTAGCCTTAAACCCTTATGTTGTTCAATACTTGCTTTAAAAAATGTAATTATTTGTCAAGTTTTTTTTTTAAGAACATATACGGCTTAAATATTTCATGCATATTCATGAACGTGGGGAAGAGAGCATATTAATGACTGATGCTTTGTACTAGATGGTCAAACTGAGCTAGACTTTTTATCATGCTAGCTCACAAAATCTGCAGTAAGCAGGAAGACATGCCACTTTACCCAGACTTTATTCTGACTCTGGGCCAACAAGTCTTTGCTATTTCTCCTAAATGCTGTATGCTTAGAAGAGAAGCAGCAAATAACTACTTCAATGTGTTTGGTTTGGTAATTTACTCTGAAAAATTTATTTCCATATATCTATGAGACATATACTTCTATCATATGACTGAAAACAGAGCTTCTTTTCAGCAAATAGGGAGATACAGAAAGGCAAATTAAGATTCGATTTCAGATGGAATAATTGGGAAAATTATTACTACAATTGACAAAAATTTCTAACCTTTTAGCATTGGGACAGGGGGCCCATAGGGGTCCCAAAATAAGGAGTGGAAAATCACTGATTTGTCGTTATATTCTATATTTCCAAAATTGTGACAAGTGAAAGTGATCCCACTCTGTTGCACTTTAAATATACATGTAAGATTATTACACATTTTTCTTAAAACTAAATTCTAACTAAGTAAGGGGCTGTTTTGATTTCCAAACACTTTTTTGATGAAAATAAAATAAAAATGAATAGCTTGAAATGTAATGATATATCTTTTTATCTATTTTTTACCAAACTATCTCAACAAAAATCTTTATTATGTCAATAGACCTTATCTCGGCACAAATTTGTATGTAGTTATAGGTGCATCACCTAACACTTACCTGGTAAAGGATTGTGATGAAAAGTCCATGTTTTTTCAAATCTGTTTAACCGTCTATATAATGTACTATATAGATTAAAATTAAATTTCCGTGTGCGCTTTCCATGTGGACAAACCATTCTATTATCCAAGCCTTTTTTAATCCAATTATAGTGGCAGAGTTCGTTAAGATTGTGTTGCTTTCTGAAATTGTAATCTCTCAACGTTGTCATAACTTTTTTGGCGTGGCGTTATATTTATGTTTTTCTATAATAATTCTCATCGGAATTCATTTAGTTTGTGCTTAATCACCGGAAAGATTTCACAAGACAATATCGTTATTCCAAAAGAAACAATTTCCATATACAATCATCTTCCGAAACAAGTTGACTAGATAATTTGTCAAAAATAAATCTTTGAGAAAAAAAAAAGACGCAAGATGAGTTATGAAGATATGTCTAAAAACCAATGCATGACAATACCAAACAATCCCAAAGCATTCATTCATATGTATTAAAATTGAGAATCTGTCTGAAAAAAGAGAAAATGTCCATTAAGTTCAAGAAGGAATTTTTATTATCTTCATATTTCAGTGCTTAAGTTCCAAGAAATATAGTATCCCACAATTATGGTAGAATTAAATTTTTATGCCGACAATGATTTCTCATAAATGGAACACTTCCTTAGAAATGGAAAAGACTTTATACCTTAAATAAATACATGTATTTCCTTTTTACATGCATATTTTATTAAATTTAATAACCGCTTCACTGTGTTAATATGAATTAAATTTTATAACTCCTCTAATAATAATGTCAACTTTAATAATTCCTGTCTAAATATGGCCTCTCTTGGTCCTGAACAAAATTCAATGCCCATATTTGCCAAGATATAAACCCAACTTTTTTCATTTCTGCAATCAATTTATATAAATCCTTTCGAATTATGGCCCGTTTAGATATTCGAGATCAGGATTTAATTTGAGACGGAACAGACTACCTCTGTTGTCATTTTTCATTTCTACTGCATGCTGGTCTTGGTGAAATATTACCATTTGAATATTGATAAGACACTTTATCAAACAAATGTCGATTTGGAGGACCATCTAGTCAACGAGTACATGGTTCAATATTCTTCAATGTCTTTTAACACTTGTAATATTCTAAGATATTGTAAAGATTTTCTTCTTCAAAATCATTTGCTATGGACATGTAGAAATTACTGGCACATGATCTTTAATTTTTTTCTTTAAAATTAACTCAATTTTTATGGTAACTAAAATTTACAGAAGCCATTCCAAACATTTTGAACATCATTCCTTTAGAACCAAATATCTTTTTGACTGTAAAAAGTTTTCAACTACACATCACTTAGTATTTGTTCTCCATCATCATAAATTTTCCAAAAATCAATCCCATTTTAGGCTAACAGTAAACTGTTTCTTAAACTTTAACTATCCTTTCTAGTTGAAAGAATCAAAATGTATAACAAAATTCTTGAGATCACTTCCAAAATCATGCACAGATCAATTAAATATCAAATATCATTTTAAAAATGAATTTAAGTAAAAACAGATCTCCTTTTTTGTGCATTTATCTATGTTTCATTCTTTTCGTTATGAGTCCTTGCTGATTATCCAAAACCTAATAGTTTGTGTGTTCCAAAGGAATCTGATCCGTCTTTAATTTTTGGCGTGATTGAAAGATAAACATACAAATGCATTCGATTGATTATCTTATAAGGATCGTACCAAATCAATTTATCCAATAACAAGCTGGAAGATTAAACTCCGACAAAGTTTCTGACACCGTTACATTTTGTTCAATCTCTGATTAAACTGTTTACATTCAGACTGGTGTTAATTAGTTGTAATGAGATAATTGTTTGACAAATTAATTATACAGTTTATTTCATTAATGACTAAATTACTTTCATGATCACATAAAATTTTTTATGTAGGCTGGGTAAAATGTTGTCAATTCACAGTGTAAACAAACAAAAAATTATTCACATTATAAATAAACAAAAAATAATTTTTTAAAGATTGAAAATCCAATTAGCAAATTCTGGGAGGGGTGCTTAGTCAAAACCTCCATTTTTTTTTTTATTTCCAAAATCTGTGATAAATTATGATTGCCTGATTCTTGATTCCTTCAAGTCCAGAAATATTTCATGAATACTCAGGAAGTGAAAAAACATGTCCTCAGGCGGCAAATAAAAGTGTTTCAACTTCTGACAGCCATGTGAAAAAGGGAGAATGGGAGTGGGTGTGAAAATATGGTTTTTAAAAAGGCCAATTATAAGTTTATTCTTTTGCAAATTAATTAATGGAGTCTCTGTTTGTAGAATCATGCATGGCATAGCTTCTATGAACATTTAACCAAATAAGTTCAAATGCTTACAACAGCAAATAAGTTGACCTGCCAAAATGGCCTCCTGGGAATGTGCTGGAGAAGCTAAGATGGTAAAAAATTTTGAATTATATTGAAAACAATATTTCAGTCAATGGATTTATGGTGGAATTGATGTACTTTTTTTGAAAAATAAAAAGCAATTCCTCAATGAGTTTTCTTTTCTGAAAGTTGAACAGGTGCTACAGCAGAAATATAGAAACACAGATAAAAAAAGGAAACTGCTTGAATGTGTTTTTTTTTTTTTTTTGGTGGCAATTTTAAACTAACGAATAAGGATTTGGTATTGAAAGTGTGGACAAAGTACAAATCTTTCCACCATAATAAACTTTTGAAAATTCAGAAATTTTTATGATGTTTTATTATTGCAAATAATAAATAAGTTATAATTGAACAAATAAGAACTCACATTCTTACATCTGTTTACAAATGGATTTTTTTAAAAACGCATCAATAAATCTAACATTTTGGAAATCTCAATAATTTCCGAATTTACCCCTAGGAAATGTTTTAACAACTAGAATTGAATATAACTTCAGGTATTTGTTTTGCCTCTAAATACTAGTTTTAGCTCTCAAAGATTTAACACCTGCTTACCTAACAGTATAGAAAACTCATTTGGGAATTTCATTGTAATTTCCACAAATAGTAGAGTAATTACACCATAAACTTTTACCTTCCATTTCTTTAGGAGATTAAAACCCATTTCCATTTTTCATTACAGATAACTGACAGAATAGTTGGAGTTGAGTTTTCCCAAACAGCTAAAGAAGTTTGCCACAAAAAATCAAGATCTTAAGGAGGTAGACTCATGTTAAGGGACATAACTCTTATAAATCTTAAGTACGTTTGTGTTAACCATTTTTATA
>JARWCS010345226.1:0-11340 GCA_034783895.1 Geukensia demissa | reverse complement strand
GTTGAAATCTGTTCAGTGGTCTCAGAGAAGAAGATGAAAATGTGAAAAGTTAACAGACGACGACGCCGACGACGACAGACGCAAAGTGATGACAATAGCTCACATGGCCCTTTGGGCCAGGTGAGCTAAAAAGAGATGCAATATGATTGCCATGAGACAGCCATCCAAAACTTGAAAATCTCAAACTTCTACAGATTGCCTTAAGGCCTTCAATAATTGACACATTTCCACACCCTACAGCAAACTGTAAAAGGCCCCAAAAGTAAATTTGTGATGGTATTCAAATATAACAACTATCAGCCATAAAAGTAAACAATGCAAAACAAGTAGCACTTAAACGTTAAAACAGGCAACTGCTGAGACAGGGTTTCTGGCTTGGGACAGGCACATAAATTTAAGTATGTAACATTGTTAAACAGGTTTACAAATACTCAATCTTTCCCCTATCATTGGACAATGGTATGACAAAACCACATTAAAATCAAACTTTAAAAAACTTAACTTTTAAAGTAGTACATAGTACGCAGACAATAACAAGAGACCAGAAAATGAACCGACCTCGAAAAAGCACTCGCTGTTTCTGACAGCTTGTTCAAAATCCAAAAAATTTGATGACAAACTTTTTTCTCTCAAGCTATGATATCAATCAAAACACATCTGGTTCCATTTAGTGTAAAAATATCATTAAGGCCACTCCAAATTTATTTCTAGTTCTTTGGATTCTTTGTGATAAAAATAGGTGCAAGCGAGCGAAATTTTTAGTTTTATTTTTTTTTTCTTGAAATGGCAAAATATTGGAGCGCAACCTCAAAAATGGATGCGAAAACAGCAGTTTAAATTTTTTCCCTTCATTTTTGTATTATTTTAGGTGCGAGCGAGAAAATTTCTATTTTTATATCTAGGAATTACAGTGAAAATTTCTAAAAAGTGAGATAAAAATGGAGCGAGTTAAGTTGTTTTGAAATTTTGAACCCATAATATTAGAAGCGAGCGAATCCGAAGAACTATAAATTAGTGGCCTAATATCCAAAGAAAACAAGGTGTTATGCAAGTGCCAAAATGAAAAAATTATCGACAGCATGCAGGACAAAAATTTACAAAAATAATGAATCCTTTACCTGTTCCTTTCTAGTTTACCAGAGCTTCAACCAATTTTACTGAAGTCAGAAAATTTCAATAACATTTTTCTAAGGAACCTGAGTGACACAGGTCAGCTTTGTGTTTTTAGGGACCGGTCATTATTTATCTCCAGGGGTGGGCCGTCAAAAAAGGAGGGGGGTCAAAGAAAAAATAGCAGTACTTGAAGGGGGGTATGTATTTTTTATAAAGAAAAATCATTTGCACATGTACCTGTGCAATATCTAGAATTTTATACCTGTTAAATGTCTTGTGTAATAAAGCTTTTTATGCAAAATGCAAAGGGGGGGGGGTGACTTTTTTTGGTACTTGAGAAAGGGGGGAATAAGAATTTTTCTGTGTTGGAAAAAGTGGGGTAAGTTATTTTTTTACCGGATCATTTTTCAATTTGCCGGCCCACCCCTGGAGATAAATAATGACCGGTTCCTTATCATTGTGGTGCACTGCATAGAGTGGTTGACTCATGTCCAATGATTGTTTGCCGATATTCCTTAACAACAGAGGAAGACCCAATCATAGGTTTCCTTTTAAGTCATTGGTCATTTTGAGGAATGTTGTACTTTGAAGGGTTTTATTGTTTATCTAAAATAATTACATTTTTTCTACATAGGTAAAGGGGAGTAATGGATACCAGGAAAACTACTTTAACCTCATAATGTAATGTGCCTGTACCTCAGTAGTTTATCTTGTCCATATGTTGTCTTTAACTCACAAGGCCTCAAAGGCCATGTTAGCTTTCTTCATCACTTGGCCTGCATCGTCTATCAAAAAATTCAGATTTTAATCTTCTCTGATACCACTGGGCTAATCTGAACCAAACTGGTGAAATGTTCCTCTTTCAAAAGTTATAATCAGAGTTGCGATCAGCTAACTATCATGGCTGCCATTACCTAAAATAGAAAATAAAGGATGGTGATTTCAGAAAATATCTGCTGAACCAATTGATGGGAACTTTTATAAAGGGTCTTTAAGTGATCCATTAATATCAAAGTTGTATCTGATGACTCCAAACACTAACCATGATGGCCTCCGCAGCTGAACTTAATTTAACATAGGAGTCCATGGGAAATTCATTAAATACTTTTCTCTAAAACTACTTGCTCTATTGGAACCAAACTTTGGTGGAATGGTCATAAGGTGGGTTCCTTTCAGAATTATATCCCATTATCCCACCTGCCAACAAAGATGGCTGCCACAGTAGAACTTTGTTTAACATATTACCTGGTGGGAAATTCTTTAAAAAATCTTGTCCGGAACTATCTGATCAATTGAAACCAAACTTTGGTGGAATATTCACTTGCTTATTGAATTGGCACTAAAGGTAAAGCAAATGGTTTTAATGTTAGCTTTGTCTAATGGCAACTGTTTACCAGGTACAAATACAGGCTGTTGGAAGCCTCTGGTTATTCTAACATGACCACAAAAATTGTGGTTATAATATGGTATAGGGCTGTTAGGCATTTGCATCTGTAGACAGGTTGTTTTTTTCTTGATAACTTTTGTTCTAGTAAAGCAATTCTTTTTATATTTTATGACATTGATTTTTATACCACTGCATCAACTTTCGATGATATTATGTATAGGAATGTCATTGGTATTGGCTTCTTATGTTGTTGGACACAAAGATTTCCACAGCTTTTCTTTTGTTATGGTGAACAGATTCTTATAATATTTTGACACAATGATCATTAATATGAGATATGGTGTGGGATTGATTTTGGGTTCCAGGTCCCACTTGTTTTTTCAAGGGCCAAACGGATTCATTTGCCTCCAATTTTTTTCCATTAAATTCCTTGTGTAAAATGCAGAAAAGTTAAACCAAGTATTTTTTAGCTCACCTAAAAGGCCATGTGAGCTTTTGTCATTAATTGGCATCCATCATTGGTTGCAGATGTTAACTTTTACATTTACATCTTCTCTGAAACCACTGAACACATTTTAACCAAACTTGGCATGAAAATTAGGCAGTCAGTCCTTTACCAGATTTATCTTTTTGGTGCCAATCAGATTTTAAACATGGTGGCCAGGGCTAATTATATGTTCTGATTGGTCAAGATTTCAAAAATCTTCTTGTTAGAACACACAATGGAATGGATTGTTACTTTGCAGAAGTGATGGTTAGATAGTCCCTTACTTAATTTGTGAATTGTTTTCAGATCGAAAATTCAAAGTGACCCCAATGATGCAAGTTAGTTAAACATTGGATCCTATGGGAATTTCACATTTAAATCTTTTTTTTCTGAGACTACTGAAGAGATTTCAACCAAACTTGGCAGAAATATAAGGCATTTGGTCCTTTAAACCAGATTTGTGTTTTAGATGGGAAAAAGAAATTCAACATTACCTCCAGGGCTAATTTTGTGTTCTGATTGGTCCAAATTTCACAAATCTTCTTGTCAGTTGAGAATTGTTACTTTGAAGAAATGGTTACTAAGAAATTCTGTACTAATTTTTCTAATTATTTGCTGATCAGACATTCATGATAGCTGCTATGATTTAACTAAGTTTAACATAAATAGTTGCCATAATGGTACACAGTTTAGAAAAATAATCATCTTTTGCCAGGTCAGCCATTACAGGCTTTAAGGTGCCTTTGGTTTTAAATCTGGACTGCTTTAAGATAAAATGGGTTGAAAGGGCCCAAAATTACCCTTTTGTAAGGTATGGGAAAATATTTTTGAGTAAGATATTGATGAGATGTTTTTCATTTGATTCCTCATCATCAAATTATCAAGTGACAGTATTTTGAATATGAAAAGCCAGGTTAAAAGATTAGGCTTTTAAGTTTTTTGTGCCTTACTCGTTGACAGTAATGACCAGAAAATTATCGTTAAGTGTTATGGAATTTTTTATTACTTAAATATGGAAGTTTAAGATGGATTTTTAAAGAATTAATTTGCCTATTTTCACAGTGGTCAAACAGACCTTAGCCAAGGAAACAAGACACTACACCTCAACAAGAAGAAACCATTAGTTCAAAATTTTGACTGTTTCTCATTTAAACATATACATTTCATTTAGGAATAGAACACCTGAAAAAGAAAATACATCTTTTATAGTTTGATTTTAATATTTTCCAAACATTTCATCTTGAACAGTATATGAACTGTATCTTTAATGATTTGACCAGGGGGGAATCTTTTTGAAGATTTGTAATTTTATGATGAAACATAGTGAATGAGATTATAAACAGGTTATACAAGTGGTTTTGTCTAGATGGTGTGGAGAACATCATGCTTGTTAGAAATTTTAATATTTGAAGCTTATTTTTTTTACTTCATCCATGTCATTATTGAATGTTTTATTTGTGTAGATGTCCTACATATACCAATATTCCTGTAAATTGTCGACTTGTTATTGACCCGAAGGACAGTTGTTGCTTTATACCAAGTTGTACAGAATCAACACCAACACCCAAACCATACATTGGTCCAACTACAGTGAAACCACCAGTCACAGGTAAATGTTTACCACTCATACTAAATATTGGTCCAACTACAGTGAAACCACCAGTCACAGGTAAATGTTTACCACTCATACTAAATATTGGTCCTTCTACAGTGAAACCACCAATCACAGGTAAATGTTTACCACTCATACTAAATTGGTCCTACTACAGTGAAACCACCAATCACAGGTAAATGTTTACCACTCATACTAAATTGGTCCTACTACAGTTAAACCAACATCCACAGGTAAATGTTTACCACTCATACTAAATATTGGTCCTACTACAGTTAAACCAACAGTCACAGGTAAAAGTAAACCAAGTGTAATATTATAAAAATAAGTGGGAATTACCCTTTTCTGTCAAATTCTGTAATGATTTTGGTACTTTCCAGACTTCATTTCACATTGGAATTGCCCCCATAACAACTGTCTTAAAGATAAGTTTTAAGTTAATTTCAAAATAAAATTTTGGCATTTTGACTTTGCAGCTCAGCCAGACATCAATGCCTGCCTGTACAATGGTAAAGTATATGCCCAGGGGCAGAGATGGTATGATGGATGTGATATGTCCTGTGTCTGTGAGGATGCTAAGTCTGGCTTATACACTTGTCAAGAGAGGTACTGTACAAATTTTTATACCTCTGTTTTATTAGAAGATATATATAGGTTTAACAATGATTTATGGTGGTTTACGATTTTTTATCTAATATTTAGTTATTTTTCAAATTTGAAATGAGCTTCAGCAAGTTTCTTAAATTTGAAAAATAACTAACAAGATTTTATTAAAAAAACCACAAACTTTTTCTTTAATGATCACAAGAAAAAAAGCGATATCAACAGCTGACTTAGTTTTACTTTCAGTGAATGTCAGAGTGATTTTAGCTGACCTTTCGTCACAAATGCTCGGACGTAATTCATGTGAATATTTTTTCTCTGTCGAAATCTTGTCTATTGTGTGCATATTTCGATGAAATAAAAAAAATTGTTAAAAGTCATTACTGAATTCAATATTATCAATGAATATTAAAATAAGAGCTTATCAATAAAGATCTTTTTACTTTTGCATTCACATGCTATTTGTATGTTTCAGGCATAAATTTAGTTATGACATATGAGATGCGGGAAAAAATCACATAATACAAAAAGTAAATAAAATCTGCTGATCAATAGAGAAATAGTGTTACTAGTATCTGTTACTCCTACCATTTGTTCATTCATTTGTCATTACGCAGCAATAGCTATCTCACCAGTAACTGGATTTTAATGAAACTTTTAGGAAATGTTCAGTACCTAATGGCATTATGCACAGGCTGTTTGGTTTTTTTCAAAATCATAAATAGTGTTTGCTGCAGTAAAACATGACATTGCTACACATTGTGCTACTCATTTTGTTGCCAAAACTACAAAACTACTGTTATCCTAAATCCTTAATAGAATCTGTATAGTTGTGGCCATCCTATTTTGATTTTGTTTCAAACAATATTTGGGATTTCCCTCATCAAATAAAAAGACTTTGCCATTGCTACACACAGAGGGTTCCCATTATGAGGCCACAGCTCCTTCTGAACTACTATGTCAAATTCAGTAAATTTTTACAGAATCTCTATAGTGTCTTTGTCCCTTATTTTGGTATTTATATTAAGTAAACTTTGTGTTTTCCATAACAAATTCTACTTATAGGGGTATCCATTCTGTGGCCTCATTTTCTTTTACATTACTTTGTCACTATAAGTGAAGCTTTCGAAGAATCTGAATGATATAATGCCTTTGTGTATCTCCTTTTCTATTTTTGTTTTGAACCAGTATTTTGGGTTTCCCTTTGCAAAAAACAGTCTTTGCCATTGCTACATTTAAGTGGTACCCATTTTGTGGCCACAAATCACTTGGTGTGAAATTCAGTGGATCTTTCCAGATTCTTTATTAATAATACCATTGTGCAACTTCTATTTTGGATTTTTGTTTTAAATGATGTTTTAGGCTTCCTATAGCAAAACATGGACTTTGCATTTGCTAAATTTAGAGGGTACCCATTTTGTGGTCTTTATGCTGGACTAATCTTTGACAGAACCTTTATGATACATTGTGCACCTTCTATTTTGACCTCTGTTGGATTTTTTGGGGGGGTTTCCAATAGCAGAACATGAGCTTTGCCATAACTACACATAGAAAAGTGGGGGGTAACATTTCGCAAGCCTTGTTGACAGTATTTTTAGTTTGTATGTAATATTCCTGAAGTAAATGCAAGCAATTATTTACAGTAATTAAGAGATAAATACATGAGAATGAAGTTTTGCTGGCCTTAGTACCAGAAAAGGATAAAATTTACACTAATGGTTCTTAAGTACTACAGAACCACAAACAAATTGCCAATATTGTATTTAATTATCAGATGTGCCAGTTATCCTAACCTGGCAGCCAACTGTGTGATGGTCCCAGATCCTACTGATCCTGAATGTTGTCAGGCTCCTGACTGTAACAACCAGAACACTACTGTCATCCAGGGTGTACAGGGAACCATCACTGGAACTGGTACTTTGCCACCTCCAACTGTAATACCAGGTCAAACTACACCAGCACCAAAGTGTATGTATCTGTATAAAAGCTAAGCACAACTCTTGTCCTACTGACATCACACACTTGAGTTTGTTGAGTAACCCATTTCACCGTGTAAATTAATGTTGCCACTGCAGATATTGCACCAAACTTGTTGAAATTTTTATTGAACAGTCTTTAGATTTAATTAGCAAAACTAATAAGATTTCTCATTTAATGGAAAGCTGCTTTTTGGTTAAATTGAGGATTTAATCAGTAAAATTTCTGCAACTTTTGCTGTTATAATCTACCATGTCTTTATGGTCTGATCCACAAAGATCTTGTACACAATTATGATTTCTTTGCTCAGATTACAATATATTATTTACTTTGTTTACAATATTTGCCACAATGAGCATGTACGGACAAATTGAAATTCAAAATGAAAGGGCGTAACGTAATTCGATCTGATTAAAACCATATTTTCATCTTGCTCCTGTTTACAGATATGTCGTGGCATGAGAATCTGAAGAAATGCCGTAGACATCTCTGTGTGAATGACCTAGAGTCAATGAATAGATCATTTTGTTGTAATTACTTCCAAGAACCTGGGAGCAGCAAAATGATTGGTCAATCTATCCATTGACCCCTAGGTCATTCACACGGGGTGTCTACAGCCATTCTTCAGATTCATAGCTATGACATATCAGTTAACGAAGAGAATTTGATTTTAATCAGATTGAACAGAATTGAGCTGTTCATCATTTTGTATGTTCCTCTAATGAAGATCAGTATTTACAAATATGAACTAACAACTGGTTTCCTTCCCCTATTTTAAAGTTTTCTTTATTAATATTAGACTGCTGTTTTTTTCTTTTCAATTTGTGATCTTCAATTGTGTAGAACTTCTCTAATTCATGGAGAGCACACTAGAATGTCATTTGAAACATGGACATATATTTTTGCCAATTAATGTTTTGGCAGTAATCATCAGGGTACTTAATAACAATTTAAGACTGATGAAAGTACAGGTAGGTAATGCTTATTAGGACTTGGGTATTAGATAATCATCTTAATAAGCTTTCAAAATGTGATTTCAATAAATTCCAGAATTGCTTAAGGAAGTTCGCCTTTGTTAGGGAATGTTTCTTGTTAATTGCTATAACATCTATGTCAGCCATTTTCATATTTATGCATCTTACAAGTAACACTGATTAAATTCTGTTTCAATACAAAAAAGGGTTTTTAATTCCCATTGCATGTGATAAGTTTTTCAGTAACCTGCCAAAGGTCGGTGGTTCTCTCTGGATATTCGGGCTTCCTCCATCAGTAAAACTGACTGCCACCGTATGACTGAAATATTGTTGAAAGGGGCATTAAACCCCAATCAAACAAACAAACATTCTGTTTTAATTGTATGTATAAAAGCATTGATGAGACTGAATATAATTAAGAAATTATTTATTACAAGAGTTATTTCCCTTTATAAACAAATCAATCTTCATAGACTATTGTCCTTTGCCTGTTTTAAGTGATAATGTTCATGTTGTAGCTATGTGTGTATACAAAGGTAAGCAGTACACACAGGGACAGAAGTGGCAGGATGGTTGTTCATTTGACTGTGAATGTGTGGATGGCAACATGGGACAATTCCAATGTACTGACAAGTAGGTTCTTTACTCTTTTTACTGTAAAATGCAATAATTCCACCCTTGTTGAAGGTCTTGTGGAGATCTTTCGATTTGTAAGTTCCCTCTTTTATTCTTCTGGTTTGACATTTATCCCCATATCTTTAGATTTTCATTGTAAATGCACTTGTGATTATGACATCACAATTCGAGGTAATGAAACCACTAGTATTTATAACAGAAACATTGAAATGCACATGGGACACCCAAAAGATGTAATATTCTGAAATAACAAAGATCATTTGGGTGGAATATGCAAAAAAAGTTAGAACTCATCCAGTCAGTAAATATATTTTATTTTTCTAATTGTTTGAATTGTCTGAAACTGCTCAGCCAGTTTTGACCAAACTTTTTTTGAATGATCCTTGGATTGTCCTCTACAAGATTATGTCCAGAATCACCCCCTGCCTTTCAAGATGGCCAACATTACTAAAAACAGAGAAAAAATGGGGTTATATTTAAAAAATGTTCTTGTTTGAAGTTATTGAGTCAATTGCAGCCAAACTTAATTGGAATGATCCTAACCAGGTCTTCTACTTAAATTGTGTCTGGCATCCCTGTTCATTAACCAAGATGGCTCATACAGCTCAACTAAAAAAATTGGACCCTATGGGAAATGAACCTAAATGTGATCTTATCTGAAATTTCTGACTCAATTGCAACCAAACTTTGGTGCAATGGTCTTCATATTGTCCTCTTCTTAAATTATGTCTGGCATCCCAACCCACCTACCAAGGTGGCCGTCACAGCTAAACTGAGTAAAAAAATAGGGAACTATTGGAAATTCACTTATAAATCTTGTCTGAAATTCTGCACCAATTGCAACCAAACTTTGGTGGAGTGGTCTTTAAATAGTCCTTTACCTAAATTGTGTCTGGCATCCAAATAGCCAACCAAGAAGGCCTATGTAGCCAAAACATAGTTAAACGTTTGACACTGTGGGAAATTCACTCAGAAATCTGCTTGTTAGAAACTACTGTGCTTGTTGCAACAAAACTTTGGTTGAACGGTGTCTGGTGGCCTTCTACCAAAATGTATCTAGCATTCACCACCAACACCCACTCATCAAACCAAGATGGCTGCCTTTTCTTAAAATAGAAAAAGGGGTGGCATATTACTAATGTCTGCTTTTCTGTAACAACTGAGAATAGCTACCAAAATTTGGTAGAATGGTCATTAGATGGTTTTCCAGCAATATTATGTCTGTAATTCCCACTTGCCAACTAAGATGGCTGCCACAACTAAACTTAAATTGCATAAGACCCTATGGGAAACTTTGTTGCAATATTCCTCTTCCAAAATTGTGTTCTATATCCCTGCCTTAGCCAAAAGTCCTAAAAAGGACTCTAAGGGAAATTCACTTTATAATCTTTTTGTTGAAATTACTGAGCCAATTGTCCTCTATCAAAATTTTGTACAACATTCCTTACTGGTAGGTTATGTCAGGTGAGCAAAACAGGCTCTTGGGAGCCTCTGGTTTTTAATCAGTTTAGTTGACCACTCAGGTGTTTGGGCTCTGTTTGAATGTATAATATTTCCATCTTCTGCTTGTGACATTAGTTACTGTCAGCTTTAATTTATCAAAATAAAATAATGTTATCTGCAAAACAAAAATTGCTTTTAATTTTAGATGCAAGAGATACCCTGGCCTGCCACCAACCTGTCAGATGGTATATGATCCACAGAATCCCTGTTGTAAGAAACCAGTGTGTGGACTGGTGCCTACTCAGGCTCCATACCTTGGACCATCAACTGTAGCTCCTCCATCACAATTACCTACCCTTGCACCAACAATAGGTATTTACAAAGATTTTTTCAGTATTTTTTAAAAGAAGCAAAATGCTTACCTGGTCTTTGATATTAACATTTTAGGTTTTTTAAATTGAAGGATAAATGATAATGAGAAATTATATTTTCTTTCTTGTTTGAAGGTTTTTAAATGCACTGCAGTCTTGCTTAATAAATCCAGGTGTTTTATACTTACAGATTTTTGTGTATACAATGGTATATTATATAGACAAGGACAGACCTGGCAGTCTGGATGTGACAAGACATGTCGTTGTGATGATGCTAAGAGTGGACAAATCAACTGTGATGATAGGTGAGTTACTGTCAGTACAGCTCACTCTGTAAAATTGCCTTTTAACAATGTAAAGATTTTATACTGGGAGGTAGTTTACATACCTTTTACTGAAAATGTATTTAGGTATGTCATCATCTTTAGTGCAAAATATTTTCTTCTTCCTTCAGATAATTTTTTACTAGTGGTGAAAAAGTGATTTGAATGGGAAAATTTCTATAATAATTTTCTAGTGCTTTAAAAATCAAATTTCATAAATAATGATTGTATTACTTTAAATATGGTCTTAAACTGTGAATTATATTCATTTTATCATAAAATAACCAAAACTTTGGACTTGTGACCTGAAAGGGGCTATTAGAGCAAATTTCCTTTGACCTGTTTCACTTACAATAGGATTATATGTTGCCTTTTGAAAAGAAGATGTAGGGTATTTAATAGCTCTTTGGCCTT
>JARWCS010345215.1:0-11341 GCA_034783895.1 Geukensia demissa | reverse complement strand
ATTTATGAATCTTACCAGGGAGCTTCCCTTGAGCATATTTATATCATACAGACTTAAATTTCGAAATTAAAAAAAAAATTAAAAAAGAATACTTCATATACTGGCAATGCTTAGAGCAGGCGAGACACCAGGTTCCGATGGAACCGTACGAATTTTTATGTTTAAGTGTTACCTGTTTTACATATATATTTTCTAGTGGCGTTGTACTGATGAGGAAGCAAAATTTCACGAGGCAAGCTTGAGAATGGTAATTTAATTGAAGAGAAGATTTATCAAAATAAATGTTGTAATAGATAAATTGATTAAAGGAATGCATTTGGAAAGGAATGAAACAACAGTAAATTAAGCCACATGCAGACCATATAAAAGGCAGAATTACCGTCCGACTGAGAGCATTAGTTTGCTGTGTAGGACGTTAATAACTTTCAACCCCCCTCCCCGTATAATTGTAATTGTCTATGAGACCGCCATCCAAAACGTATAAATAATAAACAACTACAGCTACTGTCTGTAAAACTCACTTCATAGAATGACTAGAATGCCTTGGTGTTATCATTTTTCAATCTCAATACAGTTTTTCAGAAAGATGTATCTTGGTGAGTCTTAACAGAAACTATTTTCATTTTTACATTCTTTTCAATGATAAATGAAATTGGAGCAAATGAAAAGTACAATGTAAAAGGGAGGTAACTCTGACGGGGTTTTACAAAATGCCCTGTAGAATGCCATAGAGCAACATATAACTTAAAATCTCATTGCAAATTTTCTTTCTGACCTCAATGCAAAAATTTGTTCAAGTAAATGTTTGATATCACTCCATTATGAAAAATTAGTATTGAAAAAACCAAAAAATTACAATGGGAAATTTAACCCACATAAAACAGTTTTTATGAGCCTGAAAAGTATCTGGTGAGGGCAGTATTTTTATTTTTTTATATTTTATTGGATAACAACTGGGTTCTATTTCTTGCCTTAATGCCTTCAATAAGGGACAGATATCCACACCATAAAACAAGCTGTAAAAGGGCCCTAAACATGTATACTTTCATGATCTTTCTTCTATGTTTTGACAATCAGTTTACGTATTGCCTATGTTAAATTTGAAACGGTTCCCAACTGGATGTCTTCTGTTTGGATTTTTCTTACGGGAAATATTTTTTCAGAGGCACATCTGTATATACTAACCAAACATTTGACTTTGTGACTATAAATAATATAGTAATTGTAACAGCAGAAAGAAACGACCCAAACATGAAATGCAATAAACCGTTTCGTTTTTACAACAGTGTTATCTTGCAAGCCACTTTTAATCAATGAAATATGTTCATTGCCGACATTCCAAAGTTAAAACCCCTACAGGCATTTAGCCACGATTTGCTTCCTACTTCGATTTTGAAACAACTGGGTTGATGCCTCTGCTCGTGGAACTAAGGTCTACGAAAGATTTTTTCAAGTGTACAGCAGTAAAAGCTAGAATAATTTAAAAATATATAGTTGCCATTAAGCAAATACTTATAGAAAATATTAAAGGGCGTCTAAAATGATTAAGTGTAGATTTACTTCCTTTTTCTTTTGCAATTGAAAAAAAAATCGCAATCAGTAATTTTTAAATTCTTTAGCCAGGAAGTTCAACGATAAAGTAACAATAAGGAAGCTAGCAATGTAATATGTTTTAGGCTATGACTTAGGCATATGTTATGGCGATCAAAATTTTACAATTGATTTTATTAACTGAGTATATCCTGAACACAGAATGTAAGTACATATAACTCGATTTAAGGGCGAGAGTTGATTTGATATTTTGTTTGTTTTTTTCTTATTGTAGAATGACCACTCGGCTTTTTAATGTTTCCTCGACCTTTTACTTACTACTGAAAATATAAGTGAAGGAAAAACATATATGGGGGCCAATGTACATGAGAAACTTTCTAGAAATCAATATATGGTGGAAACTCATTTATTGTTGTTCTTCACATGAGAAACTCACAAGGATTTATAGGCCACACCCTTACAACAAGACCAAGAAGTAGTCGTCTTACTCTTGTCATTAACCGCTTAACATTAGATAATGATATTAATAAATAATAATAATAATATTATTATTATTATTATTATTATTTATTGATGACACTATTCTTTATTTATGAGGGGGTAATCCTAATTAGTACATGTACTATTCTTTCTTGAGACCCACACCAAACAAAATCCGTAATTTGAGTTAAAACAGTCTTAAATGCAAGATATTTTCGTAATGACATGTGTGCTCTAATGGCTTAGTGGCAGAAAAAAAGAGCTGTAAAATTAACCAGGATAGCTTTGCAAATAACAGACGTGATAGAGTCTCAAAGGGCAAGTCAAAAATTATATCAACATCGATGCCCAATTCTGGAATTTATCCAATCTATCAAAATTTGCTTCGTGGTATTTCCCCAAATTGTAAAACAGTAATCGAGAAGCATTGTAAAATAGTTTTTTTTACTCTAATGGAAGTGAATGCTTAACTCTTGGAGGAAGGGTAGTTTATCCAACTACTGATATTAGCTTAAACTAAGTCCACTTCGATGTTCTATTCATGGTTTTTGTCAATCATATTAAGTTTTTATATGTACAATATTTGTCATGTTCCGTCTTGTTCGCGTTCTTGAGATTGCCGTGTATACGACTTTTCCACTTTTGTCTGGTTTTCGTTTGTTTGTCGCTCACTTTGTTTTGATCCACCAGAAACAGAACACAAACACATAGGTTAGCGTCTCAATATGTTCAATCCGCCTTTCAATTTTTCACCATCCTTTGCAACATTGGTAAATTTGAATTTTGACCCCACTGGGCCTATGGCTTTGCTCACCAACAGAGTCGATAAATGTCCTGTATTTGTTTAAATATAAAGCACTGAGAAACGAAAATGCTCTGAAATGTATCGCACCGATTAGTTGTCTCTACCGGTAAATTGGCTTCTATTTCGATTTGTTTTTATTTCAGTACTCCTTTACAATGTTTGGATCTCCTACTTCCTTTGATTTGGTTTCAATGCTACTAATGAGAGGTTTAGCCTTGAAATGATCATTTAGCATTTCAAAATTTAACATACATATACCACATTGGAATATAGAAAAAGTAGGTGAGGTATGAATTTCTATGAGAGACCCATCCAAAACATATAAATTATAAACAGTGCTTAGGTAATCAATAATGGACAACGAGAACTTCAAAAGTAATATATGTTTCCGTTGAAACGAAGCAATATTTAGATATAGTTGTGTGAAATAAAAAAATCTGATACAATTTTGCATATATATACATCCCCTCTAATTTCGCAACTGTCGGCCAAGGAATAATAATGCTACATTTTGGTTTTAAGTACCATTCCATCTATAAAATTTATTCATCGGTTGACACATCGCTGTTTCATAACCCTTAAGATCTAAATACAGTAAGTATTTCTAACTCCAAAGTCCATAAAGCTATTGAGTCAGCCAACGTCCTGATAATTTTAACTTAAAATCCTTTAAGGGGAGATAATTTTTCCGAGAGATTAATTTAAGCAAAATCAAGCTTAAGCAAGCTAAACTGAAATTAATTGTCTTATTGTTTACTTTTGTTTTCACTGTATATATACGGAGCTGTACATAAACGTCGTGTCTTGTGGGAAAGGATAAAGATTCTGTACAAGTAAATGAGACTAAAGAAATCAGTTAAAACTGATAGCACCTAAAATAGATACGGAATAAGACCAAGACAGTCGTTTAAATGTTACTCTATTTTTGAATATTGTTAAAAAGCAAAGTATCGGTTTTTGAGCTTGTCGTTGCAACATTTATACAAAAGATAACATTGACCATTTTGACGAGAGATAACGACGAAAATTTAGAGGAAAGAAGAAACGGAATCAAAGCGTCGTTCGGCCATAACATATGTAGATATTTTCAACTATCCCCAAAGCCTAATTTGTCAATCTCATTTTCGGTCGAAAGTTTTTTTTAAATGCTGTAGCAAACACATCAAATCAGGTTATCATGTCACAATGCCTGTATTGTACGATATGTCCAAAAACTCGAACCAAATTCAAAGAAGTAAAGCTACCTTCCTCATATTGTTTCATTTTCCAAAACCAAATTTAAATAATATCAGAGCCAGCCTCAACAAAATCAAAGATGCATACAATAGACTAGATATTCATTAAATTCTAGTACTATTTCATCACCTTTAGAAAAGTGTCGGAAAAAAGCCCTACCTCTTTAATCTCTCACACATACAGATCTTAAGATCTTATTTAAGGTATGAATATATTTTCGGATTTAAATTTTAAACAGAGTTTAAATCGCAAGACTGGTGCAACGAAACAAACGAACGCTTAATTGCAACTTAAAATCAATATCACAGTATACCATTTAGGTTTTCGTTAATCAGAAGACAGACAAGACCGTGGCCAACAAAAAAGAAATGTCATTTGTAAAATGGATATTTCGTACCGATAAACCAAATCATGATGGCGACCGAAATATATCCGGAGTGATGACTTTAATATTTCCTTGAGAAACTCTAGGTTCAGTAGCTTTTTTGTCAGCAGCAAATCTTTTTTCAATATCCTGATAGGAAGCACACACCCTGGAATAGCGTATTAACTGAGAAATGATCACTATCGGATTGTCGACAGTCTGTTGAAAGTATACATCGTGTTATTTGTGTGATTAAGTATCACAAACACTATTCTAAACTCTAGAACCACTGTGTCTAGAACCGTTAAATTTAAGTTTGTTTTAAAAAATATCAGAGATGATTATCAACATTTTTGTGAAAATTCTTATAGTTTCGTTGATAAACAAACGCTGAAAGGGATAACTCAGTGTTTTCACAAAAAATGCTTTAAATGTACAAATTATTTGTGGTATGGTAAAAAAAATGAACATGAAAGAAGCCAGTTGGAGGGCTTTTAGAAAGCATTTAATTTTTCGCCGTTAAATGGGACAAAGATGAAAAGTTAAAGAGGAAATTTTACAGAAACATGAGATTAGTTTAACTTAAAATTTGTTAAAAAAATCATTAACATTAAATAAAGTTTCCTTTTGTGAAATGTTTAACATGGGCTTGTCCAAACACAATACTGATATTATTATTTACATAATGATCAGGACGAAGAAAGCTTTCAAATAGATTCTAAATTAGAACGGAAGAAAAACTATTTAAAACAAGACAAAAGAAAATTATATTCAAGATGAAAGCTCCGTCTTGTAAGCCATTACATTTCTGTTTAAGAAAGTAAAATTTTACTTATTAGGTATGTCATCAAAAATGACAGACATTACAGATGTTACAGAAACAACTACCAATTTTAACACATCAAACAGTCCTACGCCCGAAAACAACCTGATGACAAAAGACACAACAATCTCTACAAGCCTTACAAGGGAGACCATTGAGATCTCAACGGTCAAATATTCAACAACAACTGACCAAATACTTCCTTCCTCTACAAATACTGATCAACATGCCACGAATATTGCGTCTTCGTCGAACATTGCAGCTTCACCCAGCACGACAGCAAGCAATTCTACAGAACTTGAATCAATCCCCAATGAGACTACAACGTCGGGGTCATTTGGAGAGTCATCAAGTACATCGACAGCGGACAGTTTTGACAACAGTAGTAATGCTCAAAATAACACAATAACAACTCCAAATATTGAAATTAACAATACCATTTCCAATTCATCAGACGCGTCTGTCAGACCAGACGTCACAACAGATAATAGTACTTCAAAAGAAGAATATTTAGCGACCAAAACAAGCATATATGATTTAAGTTTAGTATCGACCACAGTAACTCGTCCATATGATAGTACTGATGTAGTTAATACGACAGACCATCTAGCTAGTACGAGTTCGATGAACATTACTACTGCCGAGGAAGGTAGCACAACAATAACTTCTACAACAACTGTCAGTAAAGAGGTTTTTACATCGTCGACGGTGGAACTAACCAGCAACAATACTTTGATCGCCGTGACGCCCACACCTTCACCTCAGACAATAAATAGTAAGCACAAAACCTTACATTAATTAAGTCATTTGTCATTTGAAAAAAGTCACTGAACACGACACTGGTAGGAGAAACCTAGGAACAATTCAAAATAATGTTATAAGTAAATCGTTTCGTTTTCCGTCTTGAATTATTGATATTTTTCATTTGGAGATATAAGTAGGAAAACACGATAATTATTTTTAATTCAATCGTATACTAGAGGATGCAAAGTTAGTTTACGAACAAATGGGTAAATACCAAAATGTCATAGAATTGAAGAGACAGAAGAACAAAGAATGTTTTCTATGTCGATCTTTTCAAGTCAAGGGTGCAAACAAAGGAACTTTAACGGGTGAAGTTCATCATATATCATAGTGTAGTAAACAAAAAAGTTTAGACATGATAGGTTGTAACATTAACGTATAACACGTGTAAACAACGCCATAAAACAAAATAAATGACGTGGTCAATTTTTCGTTGAGCAAAACAATTTGATAGGAAACTGCTATATACAAATGCTATTTCATATTTCTTTGATTTTCACATGTTTCAGAAGGCACAATAGTAGCGGCTGTAATTGCTCCCTTTGGTACAATAATAGTGTGTATTATTATATTTCTACTGTACAAGTTCAGGTAAATATTATCATACTAATGTTACACTTTTAGCGATTTTTAACGGAAATCTTTAAGATTCTGGAAGACATATAAGAACGTGGCCAATAAAACAAAACAAAACACATAGAACAGTACACACAACACTTCACAGAAAACTAAAGCTTGAGCAACACGGGCCCTATAAAACCTAGTTCATGTGTACCGGAAGTGTTAGCAACGCCTACGCCACTAGTGCCAGCCATCGTGTAACTCGTTATCCAAAGCCAATGGTTAGTCAAATTCGGTAAGGGTCACAACCAGTAACGGCAGTTGGTAGATATCCGTTGTTATTTGTGAAATGGTTATTTCGTAACGCTCAATAAGATTATGGTGACTGAAAAATTTCCAGACTTAAATCTTTACATCAGAAATATTTTATTGAGTAGTTTTTTTGTCAGAAGCAATACTTTATCAATAAAAATATTATAGACATTGCACTAGCCTTGAATTAGCGTAGAGACTTAGAAATATATTCTCCATAAGCAGGTGAGGCTGAAATGTTGCTTCGCATGAACGTAAAGTTTTACAATGGAAAGTCAAAGTCATCTCTTTTGTCGTAAAGCTTTGATTTCAACTCTCACTTACTGTAGCTTCTAGATTTCAGTATAGGTATGGCCAAGACCTTTTGTTCATGTTCAGTGCGACAAATGGCGTCGACATCGTCATCACATTTAGAATTAGATAATCTCTATAGCGGAACGTGACAGCTTTTGTTTAACAAAACAAGGGTAAACCAAAGCTTTTACATTTTCTTCGAGTTTCAAATGGGAAAACCTATGTGAATTGTGAAGTCAAGTACACCGCGAAAATGCACGATTGCAGCTCTAATTCGATAGTAAATATATGATCTCAAAAGCATGATTCAATCGCATTATTGGCATTAAGTGGGGATACAACGTGTAAAATTTGTATCCACTTGATTGATTATGCTGCTGGTGAGTTAGACATTGGACATCATCAGTTCAGTAGCAAATATTCGCCTTACGTACTGACAAAAGATCACATGGCAAACATTCGATTTTGGTATTGACAAAAGATCACAAAGATCTATATGATTGACGCATTCCACTTTTTAAGAATAAGTTTCCTAAATGTCGTTCATGGACATGAAATTCTTCTTACCAAGTCGAATTCGTTCGACTAACACATACATGAAACAAATATATTCAGATACACATTAGCGATTGATTTGAGCCATTTTAAGCCATTTTGGTCGTATTTTCTCATTTGACTTGTTGCTAAATCACCGATCTGTCTCCTGTTGTTGACGTTTTCTTTTATCTTAATGTATCTTAAACTGTCTTAGTCAAGACACATATAAGTGCAACACACATGGTTGAAACGTTTATTGTTAGTTTACTTTACAATACACGGATCGGCTGCAATTCTATAAATAAAGATACATGTATACATTTTTAAATTCAATATTTCTAGGAAATCAAAAAGAAAAGAAATGGACATGAGCACCTTAGATGACTGTACACGACAGGAATCAGAACCACTTCATTACACAAAACAAAAAGGAAAGTCCAAAAATAAACCATCATTCGAGGAAATCGTGGATCAAGAAAATTATGTCACATCCGACGATGATCCTCATTCGTCAATTCATTTTACATCATTTGTCAATCCAGTTGCTCCAGCCCAAGCAAATGGCAATCACAACTGTCAATTTGTTAAGTTTCGAGAAACTCCCCAGCAAGAAAGATATTTTAAAACTGTGTCTATGAAGCTTGAACAACTAAAACACAACGAACAATTTGATGCAATAGATGATGATGGTATAGATTTGGACATACCAGATCCAACGACAAATAATGTTAGTAATTTAAACAAAGATGATACCTTACCAAAAGCTTGTAGAAACTCATCCTCCGCCGACTTGAAAAAAGAAGCTGAGGAAAACTCTAATGAACTGATAAAAGAAAAATCAATTAATGAGAATAAAGATTTACAAAACGAAAACCGAGAAAAAGAAAATAATCTATCTGAAGACAATAACGTCTCACATGAAAATCTGGTAACGCCAAAGGAAAATCTCGTAACGCCCCACGAGAATATCGTAGCACAAATAGACCCTGTAAATGGAAATACTGACATTTCAAAACAAGACGCTCCGATATCTGGTTGCAATGGTGCTGATGTCTCATTAAAACAGTCCTGTTCTGAAAAAGGAACAGAACTGACATCAGACGATAAATCTATAGCAAAGAATACTGAAAAAGTGGAGCAGACAATGGAAACAAATTCACACCCACCAAAAAATGACAACGAAATATCATCTCAGGAAAATATACCAGATGTGAATAAAGAATCGCTTGTGAAGAATGAACAATCAGCGGTAATAGAGGCAGATGTGGTTAAAGGAAATGAAACTTGTTCAGATATGACACACAACGACGCTGTTTCCGAGACTGTACCAAGGTCATTCAATGACACTAATGTTCATATAGAAGACGAAGAAGGAACTAAAATCATTTCGAAAAGGCAAACTACTGGATCGTTACTTACCCGACTGTAAAGAAAGCCTTAGCATCATCAATTATTGTTTCCTGTTAAATTGTAAAGAAAGGAAAAAGGTTTTGTCGGTTACTCTTAACTGATGGCGGAAAGTGTTATTATTCTATTTTTATAACTATTTTCATATTTCCTTTTGTTATTTATGTATATGTAGATGTAGTATGTTAATATGTTATTAATCTTTGGTAATATTTTGGGGAGTACAAAGAACATACCGTGATTCGTAATAGTCTGTTGGATATCAAGTTCATAGTTTTTGAGGTTGCAGTGAAACGTCGAATTTAAATCTTCAACGAAAGGTATACTTAACATTGTATTAATATGAAATCGGTATGACTATAGAAACCGAGAGAGATTAATCACAATGGCATATTATCGTCACTGATTACGTTCGATTTTTTTTTTCGACATTTCGTCCACGAGAACTAGTGCGTGTAAATATAAAAACGGAGGGCTTAGACATCAACGATGTGGAAGCATCAATTTTTAGCATACATCTGCAATACAATAAACAGAAAACATCTAAATTAAAGACAAATGGCAATACACAAATCACTACATTAGAAACTTATATGAACCCTATTAAAACTATAAGGAGCGCACGTGCTCCTAATTTGTTATCAGTTTCTGCATCACTATTTGCATTTGCGTTGTTACTTGGTGGAAAAGTTTGTGGTTTAGTCACAATCATTGGTAATCG
This sequence comes from Geukensia demissa, assembly GCA_034783895.1. NCBI lineage: Eukaryota > Metazoa > Mollusca > Bivalvia > Mytilida > Mytilidae > Geukensia > Geukensia demissa. The sequence continues at coordinate 1,446 of JARWCS010345215.1, read as the reverse complement.
CTACCGGTAAGAGAGCAACTGAATTCTAAGGGAGTCATTGGTTCAGTTGCTTTTCATTGGTTAAGACGCTTTTTGCGAGGACGCTGAGATTGCACAATACGTTTTACGGGGACTGAAGTTGAATTTCTGAATCCGTCAGTTGAAGTTACACAGCAAATTAACCACAGTATCTTAATTAAGACATCTTTATACAATTTTGTGTCATTTATAACGTCGTAAAGACACAACAAGTGCTTATAAGAATTCTAAATATACAGTTTTGTCTGTACCTAATTAGATACTGAGGTTCATTTGCTTTGTACGACTGTTGCCATTGTCAAAGGATATATATAACGGCCAATCAAGTCATGTTGGCGACCAAAATCGATAAGTTAAAAACAATGGAGAAACAAAATGTATTGGAATATGCACATATATTTTTGAATTAGACAATGTTAATTCTACTAGAAATATGAAGAATCTGTAGGTATGGTTGTTATATGACTACAATTAATAAAATAATAAATACATAAGTTACAAACCAGTTCTAGTTAGGCCACAAGGTTAAATCCTACTCCCTAAGTGAGTTTAAAAAGTAAAAAAAAAAAATATATATGCTAATGTGTATATGTAAGTAAATCATCTTTTATAAATTTAATGGTTGACTTTTTGTCTACATATAACGACAAAAAGAAAGACAAAACAAACACCCATTTTCTAATAATACTGTTGTTTTCGGTAAAGAGGTACTTTTAATTTTGTATGTAGGATCATTTTTAAGTATTTTATGTTGAGAAACTACTTGTAGTTATTGATTAACCCGAATGATAGTTGATTTCTATATTTGGTGTTCCACCTGTCATTTGATAAACTTCCTTGTTTTGCCAACAGACAGTAAGTTTCTTGTTTTATATCTTAATATTTTCCTTGTGTGAACTTATCAATAGTCTTTTAGTGCTGCACAATATTTATATCAATTTTTCATTTTTTTGTAAGGAAATCAGAGATTTTGAATTTGACATTATACGTTACAGGGGCATTTAAAAGGGTCATTCCTTTAATTATGTAAAGAAATACGTAGGAACAGGTACCAAATGTTGTGTTATATTCGCGGGACATGACTTAACGTTGTTTTTTTTTTTATTGATCGGAGAACTGTTTTTACTAAGTCGGGGCTCATTTTTAAAAATGCTTGTCACCGGTCCAGTGAAAAAATATTCTAGTTTCATATTTTTCTTCGGGTATTAAAATTTGTAACCGAAATAATATCCTTTTAATAATACTTATTTCCGATCAATCCCCAGATATGTATTATATAATGAACTTATAAAAGTATGAGATTTTAAACGAATATGGCAATAAATCCACATACCTAAAACCCTTATGCAAACACGGACAAACCCCCCTTTGAAAACCAATACGCACTCTTACACTCGCGATTCAGTGTGACTATTAAAGTCTCAAGAC
>JARWCS010345204.1:0-11341 GCA_034783895.1 Geukensia demissa | reverse complement strand
ATGAAATGACCTTTTTTTCAAAAGGAATATGTACGATAAGCCATATTTAGTCCAAATTCTAGATTTATGACACAGGAATGAGTTGTAAAATTCTAAAAACTGTCTTTTAATCATTCCTTACAAATACTAATATAATTGTGATCATTTTGACAAAACAGCAGGGCATATTTGACTTTTTCAACAAGACTGTTACATTTTTTGTAAAACTACTGACATTTAGAGGTGTTTTGTTCGAAAAAGGTATGAGTACATAAAACATCACGAAGACATTTGAACTAAACATTTGTGTTTGACAGATCTTTCATTGTGCAAAGTTTGGATCAGATATTTTTGTGTGATTTATATCAAAATCATCAAAATTGTTTTAAATTTTGTATCAAGTTAAGAAATTTCTTAATATTTTCACATTTCAAACAATTTCTATGTAGCATGTGAGCATTGTAGACCATTTCTATTTATAGACATTTTTCATTACAAACGATATAACATAATAGATAATTAAAAGCCTTTTTTATTGTTAAGTAAAATTCTTGTGCGTGCCAAAAACATGCTTTAATGACCACTGTCCTTTAAATGGAACTTCCCAGTGGTATATTCTATATTGTCCACCTTAAGTTGGAATTAAAGACTAAAGATATAACTTGAGTTGGTCTTCAATATATAATGTTATTTTCTTTAGTAGACAGAATTCATGTTGACACTTATTAAGTAAATAATTGTTCAAACCACAAACCTATCACACAATGTATTAGTACATTTAGCATTCTTCGAATTTGGCCAAACTTTATTATTTTGTCTTAGCAAACCTTAGGGCTGAATATTCATTTACAACTTGCTTTTTGCATGAATATTTTTTTTTCAAATCTTACAGAGATTTAATCCTCCTTCACTCCCCAACCCCCAGAAAATCAAATGGTTTATCCCTTATTCAGAACCCTGTGATTAAATTCCTTACTTTCATGAAAGGTATACCTTTAAGAGCCTTTTTCTTGTTCTCCACCGGTTTGAAGTGTATTGTAGGCATCTGGCATGCCAACTCCATCGGCTTGGCTTCTACTAAAAAGGAATCCTTTATATCCCACCCAGCTCGTTGTAAGAACAGACCTTTGATGTAAACACCATCCTTTATACTAATAAATTCAAAGTTACTTACATTTTGCAAAACCTAGTGCAGGGTTTTAACGTTATGCACATTCGGTTCGTTTTATCAAATACATACATACAATTTATGAACCCTAAGTCTAACTCTGTATCTCAACCCCCGGGAGCATTATCAAAGCTGCGAAACCTTTGGCACAATCTACATCTCAAGTGCAATTTCTGAACCAAGTATCAGTTCAGTATTCGAAATAGCCTAGCAGTAGTTGCATGACAGATGAAAAATGTACCCTAAGGCAGCAAGCTATATAACCCAGTCCTGGGGCGTTATCAAAATTCCGAAACCCTGGCACAGTCATAACACATAGTGTAATCAATGCGCCAAATTTCATCTTTCTACCTCTGAAAGTTAATGAGATTATCCTTGACATTTACGCCAAATGTACGTACGACGAACAGCAAAACATGATCCCCGAGCTATCGCTTAGCGCGGCATAAAAATGTTGGTAAATTGGTGTAAAGCTGTCTCATGGACCTATCATGCCACATCTCCTATTTTTATGTTGTGGATTGAGTACAACATTTTTGTCTGGTTGAAAGCCAGACAAGAACTCGTTCTGTTTAGGTGAAAGGCTTAAATTATCTCTTCAAGAAACCTTGTAAAATAATTTGACCCACCAAGGTTCTAAATGCAGTAGGAAGGACCTGTATACCCATCTTTAAATAACTCAGTTAAATGTTTAAATGTGGCTCAGGTCATGTTTTTATTCATACAAGGTGGCAGTTTATCCAAATTGACTCGAGTCTCATGAGTTTAATCCCGATTAACTGTGGTGTGAACACAAATTCTAAATTAATCTGATGTCATACTAAGTTATAATAATTATTTTAATTTCTGTGCGTTCAGTTTTAATCAAGATTAAGTTAAGCCACAAATTCAAAGCTAGTGTGAATACAACGAGTTACCTGTTTTCTGGATTAACTTGATTTGGCTAAAGTTAATCCAGGTTAAGGCTTCGTGTGAATAAACCCTACATCTGCTTCGGAAATCTACATTAAAGTTCATCATACATTTGGAGGTCCTATAATGTTTTCATCACTAACAGTCATTACAGTAAATTCCCTTGATAGTGGAAAATATATCCAAACAATTTATTCGTAACTAATTTAAATCATGCAAATATAAATCCAATATTTCTGTAAAAAAGGGTGATGTGTTCATAGGACATGGTTGCCCCCTTCACGGCAACCAGGCAGTACACATTGGACAGACCTGAAAAGGGGAGACACAGTACAACTTACCCATATAATGCTTCAGATTGAAAATATCAAATCAATCGACTATATTTAGGCTGATAAAACTTTGACGAAGATTTCAGACGTGTGGACGTAGTACGTACATCATGTGTACAGTCAAGAGTAAAATTGCCACTGTCGCCTAAAGTCTGAGTCATTAAAAGATAAATGTCAGGATATCTTTATCAAATTTGTTAATTGTGATGTACAGGATAATAATGTATTGCATTTAATAAGTTTCAATGAATGTTTCACTGTCACGAATTGAGATTTATTGGTTCATTCCGACAACTGATCTTCTCAAAAAACAAAAATCCCTGATACAAGATTCTTAAGGCTTCATTGATGGATAGGCTTGATTTACAACATAACACCAGATCCTGAATCTATGAAGACTACTTGTTGTGCGATATGGCGAGGTCTCTTATGTATATACTTCATATCTTTCATTCTTTAAGTTACAATCATCATAACAATCAAACTGAAGTTATGAGATTTTTTTTTAATATCTCAGGAACTAACGAAACTCTGTACACGTAACACAGGGGACCATTCTTCAAAAATATAATATCTTGCTACATGACACATTTGTGTTACGATGTGATAGGTAAAGTTTCTCCTATCATTCAAATTATCATACATATTATCACATTATTTACTTTGGATACCTTGACATTTACGCTATATTTTTATTTTTCATAGCAAATTTAACGTATTTATCAGTATTCGACTTTTTGATAATTCTGCACACAATTATTATTCTATGACTTAAAATATTTTTATTCTTTTATAACGTTTGTATCTCTTTTATAACGTTATTTCTCTGTTAGCATGTCTCTCTTGTTGTCTGTTTGAATTTCACATCCGTCATTTTTTCTTTAGGATTAGCCTTTAGCGGTCGTATATGGTGGTATTAGAAGGGGTATTTATAATCTAGTAGCAATTTTAAAGGCTATTTTAAAAATAAGACGAACTATCCTAACAAGTCGGGGAGTCCACTTCCGCTCCCTCATATCCCGACAAAAATCATTCATATGCGTATGACCGACATAAATAATTTTCGCTTTATCTCCTTTCATTCAAATTATCATACATATTATCACATTATTTACTTTGGATAATATGTCTCCTTGAACTTTACGCCATATTTTTATTTTAATAGTTGATATAACATATTTATCAGAATAAGACTTTTTGATACCTGTGCACAATTATGATTCTATGACTTAATTTGCTTTGAATTTCACATCCGTCGATTAGCCTTAGAGGTCTCAAATTGCAGTGTTATTTACAATTTCCTAATAAAAATAAAGGCTATTCATGAACAACTATCCTACCAAGTGGGGAGTTTTGAGTCCATGTCCGCTCCTTTAAACTCCTGACAAAATTCACTCATATTCATGTTATCGTCGTCCAGTGTATAACCAAAATCTGACTTCATGAAACTAGCCAAGGTAATCGAACGTACTAGGAAATGGCAGCGGCCAGTGATCGTTTATTCAAAGCACTATGTGAATAGATGATGTCACTGTTTTCCAACAGTCAGCAATACAATGGCTTAATGCAGAGAAAGTTGTTTTGTACCTCGAATTTAGTTCAGTTATAGGTTTCAACTTTCGTTTTACTCGTGGTTTAATGTAAAAGACAAATACATGCATAATCAGTAACACCGTCTTTCAATAGTGCTTCCATAGGAGAGAAGCACCTAATAAAACTGATCTTCGATAGCCGGCAAAATATAACGAATGAAGTCAGGGTTTTGAGGGATTGGCCTGGACTCGAAATTCCTGACATGAGAGGATGGTGAACAACTGGCAAAATTCCTAACAACTGGGAACGGTTCAGAACCCATAAAACTAACTTAACTGCCCCTTTGGTATCTTCGAATTCCTTTAACATATCTTCATATTCATTGTGTCAGTCCCAAGACCGAAAAAGTGGCTATCTATTTACATTTGTGACTTTGCTTCATTGCAATATTTTTTATAAAAAATTGTTTTTTATTTCGATCTCAGCACAATGAGTTGAATTAAACATATAGTGATTTTTTTTCAATCGAACAAAAGTTTATTCAACATTTGGGTGATTGATTGACACAAGATCTGCAGATTTTTTTCTGGGTGGAATCAGAGATCATTTTTTAAACACCCGTTTCCCCTCCTCTGAATTTAATTTGTCAGTAACTCAGCCGTGTTTCATTTTTAAAATTTGCAATATTTTACAGGCACAGCTTTGGCATAATAAATAAATACTTCATTTCTATCGTGGAATTGGTAATATCGTGCGATCTGATATAAGTGGGTGGATATCAGTCGTTAAATGTTTGCCCGAAAATAGTTCTTTGTGCCATTACTGAAATCATAAATTTTATTTCACATGGTTGTCTTTGTCGTTTATATTTGACTCGTTTGTCTTCCAAAAGAAAACAAAAAACAAAACAAAAGAGCACAATGAAACACTGTTCTGTAATATAAAACCTAGCACACCGTCTATTAGTGGCGGATATAAACGAAGAATTTCGCTTGTCATTAAATTTGCCACCATATCTTATACTTTATATTTATTATTTTAATGTAGACAAAAGACCAGTTAAGTCATAACATTACAGAAAAGAAACATATACACACATATACATATGTATACAAAAACAGAGTATTAAGACTGTAAGGGTCTCTTTTCAATAAAGGACACTACAGTCCACATTTAATTAGGTTTAGCCTTTTTGACTGATCTATAGTACAGTCAGCATTATTGTCATTACATTTGTATTTATATTCCTTTACATTATCAATTTTAACGTTTTTATATGCGATGAAAGTTTTTGGTCATTTGCATAAGTTATTTTGAAAATTCATAGTTTTGTTTTTCCATGCATTAACACTTAGTTGCCATTTTTTACAATATTCTGAAAGATTATTTAAGCTATTTAGTAAATCTTTTCCACTTTCAGAAAAAATTAGACTATTAACTATAGAGTCGACGAGACCAGAAGTATTACCATAAAGGTATTTCTAAAATGCATTTATACAGATAATGTTACTATGGTTAACAGAACAAATAAAGAAACAAAAAACAAACAATTAAATAACAGACTGGTAAAGTTGATATACCAATATACAATAATTTAAAAAAATATTAAATTCACTTGTCCCGACTTGATAAAGTCGATTTCAGTTACCGGATTAAAGAGATGCAAAACAAAAACAGCAAAATACTATTTAGAATTAAACAACACGTTCAATAGATGATAGATATTTTTTAAAGTTTTTGACTACCATAAAAAAAAATTTTCCACAATGAAACAAGTAAAGTTCTCCAATATCAACTATATATCAACATTCAATATTCGTTTCCTGGAGGAGATACAGAGATCAGATTATCTCCCTGTGTATTCCATATAATATCACAAGTATTTCTCTTTGAACAAAAATCAATTAAATTAGTGTATAAATTGCCTATGATACCGCCACTGTCTTCCGGCTTTTCTGTTTTAAGGGTTTTCATTAAAGTTAAATGGCTTGATTTGTTAGTTTATTTATTTTAACCTGTCCAAGTATCTATTAAAAAATTTACAATTATTTTATTTTTTTCTAGGAATATGTCATCATTTTGTTTGTCCCATATAATTATTGTTTAACGACATCATCTATCATTATGAAGTACTAAAAGAGGATAAAAACTAGTAATACCAAGTATTAATTACATGTAATTTCCCAAGTCTATATTTTGCAATTATAAATTTATATTAGTACAACCGACTCGGTGGTGTAATGGTTACAGTGCTCGCCTCGAGTGTGGAAGGCCGATCCCCAGCGGGTCAAACCAAAGAAATTAAATTTTGTATTTGCTGCTTCTCCGCTAAGCACACAGCATTTAGGAGTAAGAGCAAAGAAAGGTCGGCCCAGCGTCAGAATAATGTGTCTCGGTAAAGTGGCGCTGTCGCATTTGTGAGCTAGCAAGTTAAAAATCCGGCTCAGCGTGTCGGTCAAGTACAAAGCAGGATTCATTCGTCATCAATCACTATTAATATGCTCTCGTCCTGAATATAAATGAAATAATGGCCGCTGGACGTTAAGTACCATTTAATCAATCAGTCCATAAGTACATATCAATACATATTCATAAGATATACATATACAATGCCAGTTTCAAAAAAGAATATCCAATATCTAACTTTCTCTTAAAATTTTATGTTAGCTTATTTATTAATGAGATAATTTAAAAATTTTCACTTTTTAAACCATTTTAAGGGAGATAATTCTCATTTTTTCTTATGAAGTCTATTCCGAAATAGTTCGGTAACTATCTATACAATTTGTAGGTCCATAGTCCGATTACACAGGTGACATATATTTGTCAAAAGAGTTATTCTTACCAGGTAATTGAAACTTTTTCTAAGAATAATTAATATTTGTATAATTATCGGCACATTTTAACTTTTTGGCTTGCGTTGCATTCAACTGATTATATTTCTAAAGCAATTTTAGTAGAAATTGTTTATCATATGATCAATTGCAAGTTACACGTTATTATCTCATCAGGGGGCATTGTCTGAGCTAAATGAAATAAATTCAGTTTTTTTTCGCTCTGTGAAGAAAAACGTAAGTATGCTCTTGCTTTGCTTTGTCTGGCTAGTTTTCCAGTTTTTACTTGTCAATCTTTTACCCTAAAAGGCTGCGCTCTTCAATCTTGATATTTTCCAAATATTTACCTTTTTTTCATTTTTACCAATCTAGGCTGAATCGTCAATGCTGTCTACATATGTTCGGAATATTTACCAGCTTCGAAATTCGACTCCGTTAAATATTGTCGATTATTGTTTGCTTAACGTCCAGTGGCAACTATTTCATGGATACGCAGAACCAGAACCGATTTGTTTTAGCTCCAAACCACAAGACTACCCTTATTCGCCACCTTGGGATCGCGCTGGGTCAGGTCTGTGGGTCGTGCCAGGTCTTTTTACTGGAAATTCTGGCCGTATACCATAGTGGGTGACGTGTGTGGAGAATGCATCATTCCATGCACTTAAATGATCCTTTTTTATATTTCGAAAAAAAAGAGAAGCCGCCACAAAAAGCTTACTTTTTAGTCCCGATTCATTCCTCCCTTTTCCAGTGGCATTCGAAAGCCGTTGCCTTGTTGTGTGTCCACTCAGCCTCATCTTCGATTACCAAGGAAGATTTATTCAAAAAAGTTTCATAACTTTGAATAAAATCAAAAGGGAACATTATACACTCTGACATTTTGCAATATATAGATTGTAAAAAGTACACAGAAATGTTATCTGTTACAAAATGTCTATGAAATCGAAACCCTGGTAAAAAAAGAGACATTTTTTGCGAAAAACATTTATTTTTCAGTATTAAGAACAAATAAAGGTTTTTTCGGAATGTTACGCATATGGTAATTATCTCTGTTTAAGAAATAATTCATTCATCAAATGTCGACAGTAGTAGGGCGATGTAGACTATATCATTGTCCGTTAAAGAGGTTACTTAGAATTGGAGCCATTGGTGGTTTGTAGCCACTGAATCTGATTGCATATAGTGTCGTCAATATTGACGATATCGTGTACATAGCTCATAATTTTGACTTAATGTAACAAATGTAGATCTCTATTAGATGCACATTTTCTTTATTACATGTTATCAGCCATCTTGCTAGCAAATGAAATGTATTGAAGAAAAGGGTATTATACAAATAAAAAACTTTGTTATGTTATGCCTAAAATTATATGACCAACAGTTTATGTCACAAACATTTATGACGTTTTTCTTAGAAATCTTATCACGTAGAAAGCTGATAATAATTTATGCTATGCAGGATTTGCGTCTTATCAAGATCAACCACAGTTAAATTTGGCCCAAAGTCAGTCATTGACCCAGACATTCAATCTTTAATAAGAAGACAATTTTCATGTTATTCCTAAAAAGGAAAGCCCGCATATTTGTTCAGTGAACATTCACAGTTTAAAACTATTGTTCTATTTTAAGTAGCTTCGATTTTCTTTGTATGCCTCTAATTGCCTTTGTATATTAAATGAAAATTGAAATACAGATCTGATATTACAGATTATGTCACTTCATTCTCATTTGTTGTATGAAGAAAAATTCTCATTATCAGATATGCCCGTACTTTTTTTGCTTTTGGTCACAACAAATATATTGATAAAATGTTCTTATTTAAAAAGAAATAATGTGGAATATGTGTAAGATCGACACGATATTTTAAATGTTTAAAACAAATATTTAAAAGCTAAATTTAATTGCACGTAACGCACTTTTTTAGATTTAACTTCATCAGACACTTTAGGGACCAAACATAAGAAGATAAAAAAATCTTAATAAAATTCTATCTAAAGTTACATTCATGAACTAAATGTATTATACAGTTTGTTCGTAATGAAAGCTGGTAGGTTAGATGTTCCACTTTCGTGTTTTAAAGATCTGATGTTTTTTTAGAAAATTGATTCTTTTTTTCTTATAATAATTCAATTGGGAATTATTTTTTTCCCGTTTACAAGGACAGGTTCAATTTAAGGTAGGTTCAACATGTTCAAATTATCCAATCAAGCATAAAATCCATCAGTCACTTAGCCATCATATCGAACAAATCTGCAAAATATCAGTATACATGTATCACACACTGAATGGCAAAATAAATATTACAATCAAAACATTTAATGCCCTCGTAACAGTTTCATGGAAAAAAATGTTTACAGTTGAAACCCCAAAATTAGGCAATTCTTAGAAGAATTGCGAGCGAGTGGACCGAGTATACGAACACAATTTTTCACTTATAATTAACTGATTCCAAAAGTCGGTAATCCAACAGTTTATTTTTTCAAAAATAAAAATAGGAGATGTAACATGATTGTCCAATTACCAAATGATCAAATTATACTTTTGCAGGTCCCATTACGGTTTTCAATAATAAAAAGAATCCTTACCATAGCTGTAAAAAGCCTATAAAATACAACATGTGAAACTATTCATAAACACTACAATCCACCTAATCTATTGACGAAATAGTGAACAAATCCCAATAAATGACTAGTTAAACAACGACAACCATCGGATTACAGGTTCCTGGCTTGGGATATGCACATTAAGTATGCATCGGGGTTAAACCAGTTTTGAGCGCTCAACTCCCTCCCTAACCTGGGATAGTAGTGTGACAAAACAGCAATGAAAACACACAATAAAAATCGGTTGAAATGGATTTAACTCTTAAATCGATACTGAAAACCAACAAAAATAAATTTGAAATTAATACATGATACAACAAAAGAGTATTTTGATAGTTCAAAACCAAGAAGCAACCTATCAGGAAACCAAGTATGTTATGAAATCATGTTTTGATGGTGAGAATACGTGTACGTCTCGAACTTAATCATTATCAACAATGCCTGGTGAATTTAGGGTCAATTTCAGTTCCCTTTTAAATAATGGGAAAATGAAGCTGACGAGTTTATTACTAAAAAATAACATTAGAAAAAATGGCTGTACATTTCAAACCATTGTATGTCTGTCACTAGGACACTTGCGATTTTGACACATGAATGTGAGGTGTATGGGGTTCAGTGACGGATAATACCCTGTTCTGTAGTAGATCAAATAGACATTTAATGATTTCTCCCTGTTTCATTTTCAAAATTCATGAAATATATACAAATTTTCGTGTTAAAAATCTGTTCTAGTTAAACTAAGTTTTTCAATTTATAAAAAAAGAATCTTAATATAGCTACTTTTTCTCGAATTTTTCTGGTCGGTCATCTACACGCTTGGATGCTACAAAAGGTACAACCGCCAAATATCTGGACATAAATTGAATAAATTTCTTTTAAAAATCGTTGTGGTGAATTCATGTTGCTTTTGGTTGTTGTTTATGATTTATATATTATCTCGCCATAGGTCCTTCCATTTTCGCCAGTACTTTGCTTTTGCCATCCTCTTCTGTGTCCGCGTCTATTACCTTTTCGCATTCCAACCTACTCATTCGAAACCACTAGGTTGATTGAAATCCAGCAGAAGTGGAATGTTTCCTGGGTTCTTTATCATACTTATTAATCTTTCCTGGTGGGATAAAAATGGCCCCCAGTGTCAATGATGTATTATAAATGTCGCTGAAACTTTTTCATACTATTGTTAGACTCTGCTAAATTTTTATGGTGGTTCTCTACCAAGCTGAAGACTCCGTTGCTAATCGGAATGTCAAGATGGTCACAGTTTTGATCATCTTGAGTCTACGATAAGCAAACTACCTAGTTTAGCATTTGGTCATATGGGAAATTCACTGAGAGACCGTCTTGTCTTTTATAACTTTGCCAATTGAAACTTGACCTGGCAAAATGTTGGCCAAATGGTTTCTACTATATATAATATTTCCGATGAAATTTAAAACATGGACACCAAAGCAAATGTCAAAAATGTAACCGTAGAGACAATTGATTTGCTATGTTAATATGATCATTAGTGGGTGGTCGAGCTTGTTTGCTGATCGTACATTCAACATGGCCAGGACATAATTTTATATTGTATAAATTAAGATCAAAATCATTTTTTCTGTTTTAACATTGAAAATTGCAACTCAATCTGGAAACAAATGATTGATTAAGGAATTAAAAGTATTGTTTTTTAAGAATAAATTATAAATAAATTATAAATTATTTTATTAGCACAAACTCATATAACAAATGGTTAAGGCCCAATATGCATGTTATATCAATATATAATAGCAACAAGTAATGATGCACAATATTTCACAACAGATTGTTTCTTAATTCAAAACATTCTTGTATATAAGATGAGGTCAGTTTTAGATAAAACTCTGAACTACTATTCAACATCAGTTTTAAAATATTCTGAAAATTATAGTTATTGTACATAGTAAGGCATTTCATTTTGGAAAACAAAACTGAGCGTTTGGATTGATATCCATTACAATG
>JARWCS010345194.1:0-11341 GCA_034783895.1 Geukensia demissa | reverse complement strand
ATTGGATGTATCCTTGTTGTAGTAATTTATGCGACAACAGCAATGCTCTCTTCAGAAAATCCTGATACTGGGAACAGGCACGAGAGTACCAGTAATTAAAGGTTTCTTCAGATATTTGTAGTACTGGCGTCACTAGTATATTCCAGCATTTATGATTCTGGAAATACAAAAGATGTTTTTACAAGTATTTTCCATCACATGTTAGTACAACCCTGAAGTTGCAGTATCTTCCAGTATTACAGATACTTAAATATGCTGGTAACAATACTTGCATAAAAATATATATAATATACTAGTATTGTTTGCTTGTACATCTGGTATCGCGGTTAATCCATAGTTGTCGCATCTGTATCTAATAAAATTTATGAATTTAATCAATTCAAAATTTTATGATAACTACAAATATTGAATGATTTATTTTTGTAAATTTTAATAAAACACATCATATCGAGGTTTAAATTGTCCCTCCTTACATTTTATAGTTGCCACCATTATTTGGTTCCTCTTTGTGGTAAAGGTATATCCCAATTAGTTTCAGTACTGTCGTCATTACTTTCATAGCATAGTTTGCCTATTCTGACTTGATTCCGATTCCGAAAATAAGGATACCACGATGTAAGCGGAACATAATGTACTTTCAAGCATGGATACAAGGACGTATTTCCTTGTACGAAGTACCAGAACAACTGGTAAGTACTGGTACCAGATTAGGTTCATTAAGTAAAGGATCGAATTTGTTCTGTCACGATGCAATCTTTCATGTTTGCATAAATAAAACAGATTCCTGTATAAAAGTTGAAGTTTCAATTTCCTGAAAAAGAATCGTCACCATCTCCTTACAAGTTCCGATAAGCAAATCTACAAATGATGTCACTAAAAGTATCTGAACCAATTCCTGTTTTATAAAAAAAGTTCGTCAACTCCGGACTTGACATTAAGGTTGGTTCGAAATTATCTGATTTTTATTTTTATTCTTAAGTTCATTTAATTTATCCATTTGTCTATGGATATAAATTTCTGATCTCTAATAAGGTACTCTCCAGTCGGGTTGGATAATTTTCTGTTTGATTATTATAGTTTGTTGGTATACTTTTGTTTTCTTTGATTTTTAATTTTGACCACTAGTTGGGGAGGTTGAATATCCATTAAACTAGTTTAATCCCACTACATGTATCATTTGCCTGTCAGGTGATTGTGGATAAAGGTTTGTCTTTGCGGTTTATGTTTTATTACATGTACATTGTGGATAATATTCAGGTAAGAGCAGTAATATTTTACGCATGCACGATTTTTTGTTTGGGGCGATTTAGAGCTTTTCAGAAGGAGTGGTATTCCACCCTTGTTGAAAACTTTGTGGAGACCTCTAGATTTTTAAATTTCCTCTGTTTTTCTTTTGGTCTCTGACATTTATTCCATATTTTTTCATGTTCATATTATTTATAAAATATGAAAGCACTAATTGCTGGTTATGATAACCAATCCGATCAATTTCATGTTAGGTTCGGTTACATTAACCTTTAGGTAGGATACTAGAGAACTGAATATGGGACGACTTCGGGTGTTTGGAACTTAAGGATCTAATTCTTCGGTCGTAAATGTGTGACAATTTTAGGTCATTCTCTGGAATTAAACCATATGGACTTCAGATAACGAATAACTTACGTATGAATGAGGAGGCGAACGTAAACCGAAGGGCTAGACAAATACGTGACAAAGTCTATTTCCGATAACAACACCTGTATATTAAGTTAACGCTTTGTTCCCGAAGATTAACCAATCATATACTGTAACTCAAGCTCTGGTACCAAAGATTAACCAGTCATATACTTAAACCCAAGCTCTGATCCCACAGATTAACCAATCATATACTGAACTCAAGCTCTGGTCCCAATGATTAACCAATCATATACTGAAACTCAAGCTCTGGTCCAAAATATTAACCAATCATATACTGAAACCCAAGTATACATGTCCAAGCAGCAAGAACGAACAAGTATATCAGGATGAAATTGTCCGGTATTCACAATCAAGACTATCGCTCAAAGGGATACTGCAGTTTCTTTCATGCTTATTATATTTCTACCAAAGTTTCAAAAACAGGCACATCTTAGTTTATACATTAAGTAATGACTTCAACCATACAACAGGGTCGAAGACATCGTCCTTTTCCAGGTCTGATGGGATCGTCATTCTCTGCATTACCGCGTATAGAGGTAGCAAGGTCTCGTTATACAGTTCCGGGTCAGATGGGCATGCTGCACCATAGTTCCTAAAAAGGCCTGCATGAAAGAAAAAAAATATATGCAGTGGTAGATATTGCATCATACAGGTAAAAGTAACATGTTAGGGCTTAAGTGAAAGCTGAGAAAGTATATTTCACAGAAATGAAAACCATTTATTCCCTGTGAGTATGAATATAAGGTCATAAAGTGAGTGATGTGGTTTGGGAAATTCCCTTTTCCGAAAAGGTGAACACATGTGTAAAAAAATTTTTTTATTCAAGCAAATTTAGCAAAAAATTTCAACGATCATCGTACCATTTCTGCTTTAGGAACAAATGCTTTGCAATGATATATAACATGTGCAGAACATTACACCTATATGTTCAGACCAAAACTCTGAACAATGGCCAAAATGCTGAAATTTACATTGGATTGCATTATGACGTCAAAAGTGTAGAACGATTCCTAATCACTTGTACAATCCAACTGTCCTCTGCGATGTTGGATTGCCTACAGTTTTATCAAGTCTTCTTTACAAGAAGTCGGTCCCAAGACGATTATTGTAAAGTGATGGTGAAAGATGAAGGCACACCGTGCCCTATTCTCGGTTGCGATGAATGTGCGTTGGTAGCGTCTTCACTTTCCGAGTTTCTTTTATGCTTCTTCTGATGAAGGAAGTATTACAGTCTTAACAAAACTGTGTTTTTTGTCCGTGCTGTAACTGTGCTCCATTTACAGCTTAACCGGTCATTTTATTTTGACCCAAATGTTTTTGTTAAATGCAGACACATCAAACCAGGCTGTACCTTAAGACGTGTCCTTTGATAACATATATTAGACAAACACTTTCTAATTGTAAACTATCGAAATAAAGCTTCATTCCTTGTAATGTACATGGTAAATGTCCTTTCCGCTGAATTTGCCTGAATATTTTGACTACTTTTGACAAGAGTTCTAGTCATTCGTTTTCCAATGTTTTGATTTTGCTCCCCATTTCCATTTGTTTGGATTTGAGTGATTCTTTTGCTAGATATGGATATGTGACTTTCTATATTACGGCTGTAATGCTATTAATGAGAGTTTACTCCTTGAAATGAAAATATAGCATACCCAAAATTTCCATATTTAATCAACATTGGTAATTTTGATCTCAGCTTTCCTATGTTTTTGGATTTTATTCTACTGATGAGAGGTTATTCCTTCAAATGTACAAATAGAATATCAAAATCAACCCAAGAGCGTCCGGGGTATAAATATTGACCGTTCGATTTCTTCGCCTGCAGGTTAAGCCCCTGGTAAAGGGGTATCCGTTGGATGTATATATACTCGACCACCCAGAGAGTAGCCTCGCTTAAAAAATAGGCTAGGGCGAATTGCTTAAATTCCCAAACCGTCCCAACGTTACCGCCGGGTCCGTGTTGAAAGAATGTATCAGCTCATAATGAGTGGTCTTTTGGCTACTTTTGCTCACGCCAAATTTCCCGCCCCAACCCAACAGGCCTAATTTGACATCCTGTGGCTAGACAATTCCTCGGCCTGACCCCAAACAAACCCCATTTTTCATCTTTTGTTTGATAACTTGTTCTCGTCCTGAATATACATAAAATATTTGCAGCGTTAAGCAACGATCAATTTTAAAACCAATCATAACAAGATTATCATTGGTAAACCAGTATTTTTTACTGTCAACTCTAAAAGACATATTTCAGACACACCACATAATCTCATTCTGTACAATGTTGAAGCAGAATTTAACCCGGTTTAAAGGGAGAGCCATTTTTAAATTTTTAATTGTTTTCTGTTTTATATGTTTATCATTTGTTTTCTTTTGCCCTTATGACGAACCACTTCCGACGGACGGTTAAATGTCTCTGATTTTCGTTTGTTATATAATTTGAACATGATCTAGACATTATTTAGACCTAAATGCCAACGAACCAGACAGATTAGCAGATAAGCTGAATATAAATTCATCTGTGGCGTTTTATCATTCTGAATTTAATAGAGAGTTCACAATGACACACTGCCATATTGTATTCCAGTTTTTAATAGTGACTGTGCATTTGATTGCAATATATGATGCTATGAGAGCTATACCTTGTTCCGGCAATTGTGGACCTACTAGGGAGGATATATTTGATGCAAAGTTATCATTTTTATATAATTATACCATGCAGAATTTGACCACTCAAATGGCTGGATATGAAAACGAAATCAGGCAATTAGAAGTTAAGGTATGGATAATTTTTTTTAATTGTAAATATGGCAGAGGAGTAAATTATTCGGCCTCTATGTTGAGAGGAGTAGGAGCCCCACTATTGAGATACGGACTTTATCTCCTTTCCTTAGTATCTGAACGACGAACGTTTGGTAGTTGAAGAACAATAAACACTTCTCTAATATATTTACACTCTATTACCTCCAAATCTTTACATTCTGGCCCATAGCTTTCGAATAACTATCAGTAATTTGTCATAACAAAAGATAACCTCTATCCAAAGTTTTACAATGGAATATATATCATATTATATATCGTTGGAATTCTAATTTTTGCCGCAGCTGAAACTGTGGTTAAAAATAATTTTAACTTGAAATAAAAAATTTACCCATAAGGTGCAATCTTATCTTATTTTCGACTTTCTAAATTTGCTTCATTTTGTGGGTGCAATCAATATTCTAGGGTAACAAGATATGATAAAAAAATTTATCTTTTAGGGTTTTATGACAGATAAAAGATGACATTTTATGAATAAAGGTGAATTATATTCTAGCTTCAAAACTGAAGCGCGATATTTATCTATGAAAACATGCCATTTTATAACAAAGCTTTTTTCAATGTCAAAATTTTAACATAGAGGGTTAAAGAGAATTTTTTTGTGCTGAGGAAAACTAAACTTTTAACTGCAAGATGAGTTGCGGCACAAAATTAAAATTCCAACGATATATAACATGACATACTTCATAGCTTAACTTTTACTTAAGTCGTGGCAAATTTCGTTTGGTGCACTATAGTTCCTGACAGAATTAAGCTGAAATACTGCTGACGTGGTCTAAAACAAAAAATCAATCAATCAATCAATCAATCAAATATTTGTCACTTAAAATTCGCTTTAATTTAAATAGGACAAAATAGATTAGCCTAAGTATTATGTTAAGTCAGCATCCAGTTAATTGTTTTTAACGTTGATGAATTGTAGAGTCATGTGCTCAGATGATACAATATGGTGATCTAATTATAGTATACCAAACAAAATTTGCCTCAACAAAAGTGAATCTCTATCAAAAGTTTTACAATGTAATATTTCATATTATATATCGTTGCAGTTCTAAGTTTTGCCGTAGTTATTTATTTTAACTTGAAATAAAAAAAATTCCATAAGGTGTAATGTTAAATTTTTTGGCTTTGTAAATATCCTTCATTTTATTGGTGCAGTCAACCAATGGTCTCAGTAACAAGGCAGAAGAAATTTTATGTTTGGGGGTTTTATGACAGATAAAAGATGAAATTTTAAGAACATATTAGAATAATATTGTAGCCAAAACACTGACACGGGATATTTATCTTTACAAACATGCCATTTTGAGGGAGATTTTTCAATGTCAAAAATTAAATACGGAGGGGTAAAAGGAACTCTTTTTGTGCAGAGGAGAACTAAAATTTAACTGGGGGATAGGTTGCGGCAGAAAATTAGAATCAGAACGATATATAACATGACATACTTCATAGCTGAACTTTTGATATATTTTGATTGAAGCCGTGGCAAAAGGTAGATTTTTATTTTGCATGTAACATGGCCTATTTTACTGATACATTTATTCACAATATGTCCGTAACTTCGAACAAAGCATGTCCGTAACTGTAATAAAGGATGTAGTTAACGGAGACCGTGATTTCGGAAGAAAATCAATTTGTTATGTAAGAGTAAGAAACAATTTTATTAACGAGACTATTTCGTATTTCGATACTTCGTCAAAATGTAATTTCTATAGATATATTTATGATAGTCACTCCTTACAGTTTTATTTAAGTCGTCCAGTAAATTATAAGTTTAAACCTATAATTTGTAAATATCGTATATATGCACACAGTTTGAATGTAGAACTTGGTCGATATTCTAAGATTGAGAGAAATGAACGATTGTGTGATCAATGTAATGAAAAAGTTTTGGAAGATGAGTTTCATTTTATTTTATGTTGCAGTAAATATGATGTTATTCGTAAACAATATATTAAGCCTTATTACTGGCGCAATCCATCGGCGTTCAAACTTGTTCAATTATTGTCTGTACGCAATATTAAACAACTCAATAACTTAGGAAAATTCTTACTTTGTGCTGAAAAATTAAGAAGTAATTAAGTATATATATATCCATCAATATTTTTCTAACATATATCATTTTGCTCTGCATTGTACTAATATTAACTTGTATTGCGCATTGCTATCAGATTATTGACTGTAAATATTGTATCCTATAAGCTGTATTACTTTTGGAATAAAGTTATTATTATGTCCTTAGAGGAAATGATATATATACGATGTTCCCAGCATACTTGATATATTTATTTTTTAATGATTTGTCGCATCCGATAATAAAATAGTTAATTTCTCGAATTGAAAAAGAAATTTTTGATCCCAACCCAAACTTCTAACTTTCCTTTTTTACAGAAAAAGACAATGAAAAGTATGTAGACAAAGTATTTTGTGATCAGAGTCAACGATTTATGTGATTTATTCCAATTATTAACGATATTTAAAAGAGAAAATATGGAATATATACCAGAAAGACACGATCCATATCATACACACGTTCATAGAAGAAAATATATAGAAAAGGCAAATTTACTGCGCGAAAAGCGCTTTTCTGGATTTACTTTCGTCAGATATGATAGGGGCCAAAAATACCTAGGAAGATCAGTCAAATATATGAATTTCTAATTATATTCATGGACCCAATGAAAAATACAGTTAAAAACGTTAAGGTAATTTAGCCAATTACAATGTTGGAAAGATGTAAACTGAATAATTCCAAAATACACTCCAGTTCCCGAAAATAGAATATAAGCCCACAACTTAAGCACGGGGAAGCTTTTACGACCCCCAAAAAGCACAAGAGAAAACTCCGTAATAATTTTGACTTTTACGACCCCCAAAAAGCACAAGAGAAAACTCCGTAATAATTTTTAATGAAAAAGAACGCAGCACATCATAGTCGTACCCCCACAGTCATACTGATGACTGATTAAAAATATAATTTTCAAAATTAGGAGGGGCTGACTACTAAATTTGTATTTTCCTGCTGAATAACAATATATATGGTTTATGGGTGAGGATCTCAACAGAGTTAGTGATAAATTAAAATTTTCAAAATGAGGTGGGCTGGGTAGACCCCCGGGGATGACCATTTATCTTGTGGTTTATGACGACTAAGAATAAATGTGGTTAAGGGGTGTGGATCTGGACAGTTCTCGAACTAATGTGGAATATCAGAAAAATAAGGGGTTGGGCTGACCACTGAGATGAGCCTGAAATTGTCTTTTTATGTCTAGTTGGAATATATATGGTTTAGGTGTTAGTATCTCAACTGTTTTTGAGATAAATTGAAATTGTCAAAATGAGGGGGTGGGGCCAACCATAAAATCGCCATTTCATGACATATAAGAATAAATATAGTTTAGGAGTGGCAATCTCAACAGTTTTCACTTATCTGGGTCTGGTCTCACCACAGGGCCAGGAATCAAAATTCCGAAATCTTCGGCACATAGATCTTCTATATGTAGGAGCAGTTCTTGGACAATCGTTTTGGTCATTTTTTGATCCCTTTAGGGCAATGTTCCTAGGGGTGCGACTGTAATTCCGATACCCTCTATCAATTTGCCAAAGGTATTGCAAGTTGTGATGAAAGTTTTAAAAATCCTTACTTCTATAGTTTAGGAGATTTTATTACTTCTCGGATATTGCGAGTGTTTTTTGCTCATAATTTGGCCCCTAGAAGTTGAATTTGTAATTTTGGGGGTCTATTCCTTGGTGGTCTATATATTCTTCCTTGATACGAGATTGAAGTTTCTATTTTAAACGGTCTCTGAGATTTTATATTTTTTTATTCTATAAGGAATTAAATGATTGAACAGAAGATTCACTTCTTATCTCTACATTGTTTTTGTGTAGGGGACATGTAGCAGGTAGAATATTTTTCAATCCTTATATAATATTTTAAATGTTCTATACCCCCCTTTTGACTAGGGAATGTTCCCTTACACTTACAACAATATATGTAATATTTCAAAATCTGTACAATATGGTTCAGAGTATTTTTTCAGGAACAGAAAGAGAGATTCCAAGTATTATTTCTCTTGAGCTCACTGCAAAAGATAAACCATAGGGATGGAAAAAATGTGTTAGTGCTATCCAAAAATTTTGTACAATGTTGCATTCCCATAAATAGTTTCTTTTGTTTCAGTACAAAAGGAACCTAACTCTGTCTCTTTTAAACCGCACTTATATAAAAAGGAATTGCATGGTAAAATATGTTGTAATATTTTATAAGCTTGCAGTTTTGTGTCATGTGTCACTGATATGGCCATCATATAAACATCTTCCCAATAATCTACATGTATTTGCAAGCACAGTTCATTCCCCCACTTTTTTGGTTAATATCAGAAGCCTGTTTTACTTTTTCTAAATAAAGCTTATAAAAAATGCAAGGTTTTGAGTCCCTTTTTACCTTGTCTATCAACTCGTTTTTAATTTTATCTAATTTTGTAACCCCATTCAGTAATAGTTTGACAGGAATAGCACTAATTATGCCATAAAATTCAACAAAGTCAACACAACTATTGTACTCATTCTGAAAATCCACATATGTAATAATTTATTACTCGAGGATACCAGATCATTGATAAAAAATATTCTTAACTCACAACGTTTTTCTGGTAAACACATTGCCCCATTTATTTTAATATGCGGGTTAAGCCATATGGACTGTTGCAAAACATCTCTCCCAGATGATATTTCTACCTCGATTTGTTTTTGTTTTAGACTGGCAAAATATATTCCTCCAAAAAGGGTTAAATCTATTTGCTAGTGAAGACAGGCCCTCATTGTTTAAATAAAGTATATTATCCCAACCAAATTTTTGTATTTTTCCAGAAAAGTTCTCCATGGTGAGATATTAAGAGGATCTAGTAGTTTGTGTAGCCATATCATTTTCAATGCATGACAAAAGGATTTGATATGTGGCATTTTTAGACCTCCCTGTTCATAACCATTGACTACCACTGTTCTTTTAACCTTATCCACTTTTCACGAAAATTAGTAAAAAATATTTTGGATATCTTTAAAAATATATTATGGAGGATTTGGGAGTACAGTGAAGCACTGAACTAAAATAGGAAAGGCCAAAGTTTTAATAACTGTGATCTTTCCTATATAAGATAATTCACGGAAAGACCAATTATTAAGTATATTTTTAATCTGTTTAACTTTATCTGTGAAATTCCCAATGTTTTATCTCTTTCAGACAATTAAAGCAAATGCTTAATGTTTTAAATTTGCCAGAGAAATTCCACTCTATGCTTTTCTCTGGCAATAGCTTATCCCTATTAACCTTTTTTGTCCCAATCCATATGGCTTCAGTTTTATCTCTATTGGCTATTAAACCAGCACATTTTCAAACATTTTTAATGTACAATCCAGGGATGTTGAACTATCATCGAAAATCAAAGACGAGTCATCTGCATATTGGCTAAGTAAATATTCAGAGTCATTTATTCTTACCCGAGAAATGTTTGGATCATTCTTAATGGCTAAACTGAGTAGTTCCTGTACCAAATAAATATATAAGGAAATAACGGATTCCCTTGACGAACACCTCCCCAATTTAAAACTGGGTGATATATGTCCATTTTTAATAATTGAACTTGTTATATCGCAATAAAGTGCTCTAAACCATTCTCGAAAGTTTATACCACAACCATAAAATTCTAACGTTTTCTTTATGACCATTCTATCGTATCAAATGCTTTTTCAAAATCTACTAAAAGTATTATACCAGGAATGTCTTCATCTTCCATTTTTTCGATTAAATCGAAAATCAAACGTGTACACTCCCCTATATATCTTCCCTTCAAAAACCCCTTTTGCGTCTGACTAATAATATTTTGGAGTATCGGCTTAATTCTATTAGCGAGACTAGCTTATGTTATCTTGTAATCTACACAAAGAAGGGTAATAGGCCTCCAGTTTTTTGATAATATTTAAATTTTCCATCTTTTGGTATACATGTAATTTATCCCTGTCTTTGCCTAATAGAAAATTTACCTGTGTCCAATGCTTCATTTAAACAGTTGACTAGTGGAATCTATAAATCATTCCAAAAAATTTATAGAATTCTACTGTAAAACCATCCTGGAGATTTCCCATTGTTCATATTTTTTTAATGAAGATAGACATTCCAAGAATGTTTAATACACTTCACATTTACTAACTTCCTCATGTGAATATTTTGTAATAAACGGATTAGCATCATTCAGAAACAAACTTAAGTGGGAGGCTTTTGAGCTTGCATATAGTTTTTCAATTGTTTTTGTTCTTGTCTTATTTGAACTGCATCTGCTATTTCAATGTTGTTTACTCCTATTAATTTAGGTATAACTTTTTCTAAATAACGTTTTTTAAATTACAAAAATAACGGGTACTTTTTCACCCTCCGCTTGCCACTGTGCCTTTGCTTGCATTATAATACCATTTACCTTTTTTCTCTGGAAATTCTGAGTTCTAATTCAAGTTTTTCAATCTCTTTTAAATCTCATCTAATGCTCCCCTGCATATTTTTCATTTTAAAGTACTAACTTGAAGTTCATTTTCTTTTTTATTTTGTTCCTTTTTAATGTATGATATAGCTGCCCTATGATTTTTATCTTGATCATCTCCCACAAAAGGTGTTTACTTATCTTATATTCTTTTGATGCACCATCTGTGTCAACCAAAGGGTCTGTCTCATATTCCACAATACATTATTTATAAACATGACAACATTTTTGTAGTGTTTGGCGGGCGTGTGTTTCAACAGACTGTCGGCATTCCAATGGGCACCAACTGTGCACCCCTTCTCGCCGATTTA
>JARWCS010345173.1:0-11342 GCA_034783895.1 Geukensia demissa | reverse complement strand
ACCTTCTGAGACCGAACATTGCCGAACTCGGAAAATATCACCCTCTCCGGCCGAAGATTACCGATAACTATTTCACACCCGTCCAACATCAGAAATTCATAAACGGATTCTTTTAATGTTTAGGACCGCTGATGTTTTTCTTAACGTAAAGGTTGGTATTGGTTTTTGTTGGTCTACCTCAACTATTTTTATTGAGGAGGGACTAAAAGCGGGTTTTTATACTTTAATGTAAGTTATTTATTTTTTCATTTTTCTTTGGTTTCTCCCTTACTTGCATCAACTAAACCAGAACAGATCGAGGCATTCAGTATAATAAAAACATACTGCCTTTAGGTGAGGGTGTTATGGTAAATTACCACACTTAGAAAAAATATCTCCCTCGACACGTCTCGGGTGATATTTTGTCTTCATGTAATATTTTATCTTCGTGTCGTAATCTACCATAACACCCTCACCTAAAGGCAGTTTGTTTATAATGCAATTATCAAGAGCAAACATTTAGAAAGAGGAGATGTGGTATGATGGCCTACGAGAAAGCTTTTGAAAAAAATAAAATAAAATAAAATAAAATGAAATAAAAGTTACAAATGTTTACAGGTAAAATTAATGCCTCCAATAATAATGAAAAAATATCGAAAAATAAATGCCAGCTGCAAGAAGCCCAATAAAAATAAAAGGATATGGAATTTAAATGTAACTAAGTTAACAAAGTAAACATGCAAATTGTAAAAAAAGTAAGCAGGGAATCAAAGTTGATTCTCAAGAACACAGTTTTCAAAGATTAGTGCTATAAAGATTACCTTCATTTATGTGTTTTATTGAGTAACTAATGACTCTAATGTGTTGTGTTTTTATTCGCGAGTTTTATGTCTATTTCCAACATTTCCATAATTTTTTATCAGTTTTCTGCAGATGCATCCGAGCTTTAAAACTTTATTTTAATTTACATATATGGTTACGGAAATATATAATTTGCTAATTGATATCTAAAATCATTTCAGCATACACATGGGCAAACTAAAAAAAAATATCCAAAGGGACGTCCCCGTCAACGGAAGGAAATTTACAAAGGGAAATGTAAGGTTGTTTCTCTTGTCGTAAACATGTTTTTAGTTTAATTTGTAAAAGGCAAATGCTGTCTACCTGATGCATATTTTAGGACGGGCAAAGAAGTTAAGATGTCCAGTGTGATTTTGTATTGTCCGCGGGAGAAATGTCACTATTATTGTTCCCAATTGCCTGATTCAAAACCGTCCATTGGTTTACTTACTCTGAACTAAAGACTATGCGAAAACGGAGGACACTCTACTTTAAACTGTAAGGTTTGTAAAAATTGAAATTGAAAAAAATCATGACTGCTAGCATGGCAGATGAATACACTTCAGGTGGACCATCGGAACGATTGGTTATTCTCGTTAACAGTCTTATACATGAATTCAACTATATACAGATGATGGTTTTTCATTGAATAATTCTAAATTTGGTGACTATGTTGACCACATTTATCCAATTGACCTTAAAGTCAAGAATACCACAAAACCAGAAAGGTCTATTTCATACCTTGACTTACACCTAGAAATTGACAGTCGGAGCCGGTAAACAACATAATGACAAGAAACATGACTTTGATTTTACCTTTGTAAATTTTCCGTTCATGCGTAGCAACATTCCAGCCACAGCTGCATACGGAGTGTATATTTTTCAGTTGATACGCTACTCCGGGGCATGTGGTCCTATAAGGATTATTTTGATAAAGGCTTGCTGCTGCCAAGAAGGCTACTGAACCAAATGTTCAAGGACAGGCATCACTCCGAAAAATTTTTCGTTCGCCATAATGATTTTGTTGGCCGGTAGGAAACATCCATTTCACAGATGACAATGGATATTTCCCAACAGTCGGGACAAGAAATCCGGTCCTATACCGGTTGTGACTTCCATTGATTGCTACAAAGCATGGCTTTGTTTTCTGAGAACACGATGGGTGCATTTATTGGAGCAGGAGTTGCTTACCGTACCGGAGTACTCAAACTCATCCATGTTTGTAAGGTGTCGTGCTACTCAAGCTTTAGTTTGAAATTCACCTAATACGACTACTGCCCATGTTTCGACTAATAATTATTATTAACTATATTACGACCAATAACTCGAATACCTAAAGTAAACCCAACAAATTTTGCAACAACAAAAGTGAACCCGTATCAAAAGTTTTATAGTGAAATATATCATATTATATATCATTGGAATTTTAATTGTTTTGCCGCAGCTGAAGCTTCAGCTAAAATTTCATTTTAACTTGAAATAAAAAAAAAATTCTCATAGGGTGTAATGTTAATTTTTTCGACCTTGCTTCATTTTGATGGTAAAATTAACCAATGATCTCGGTTAACATGACAGGATAAAATTTTTATTATTTGTGGTTTTATGACAGATAAAAGATGAAACTTTAAAAATAAAGTTGATTTATATTCTAGCTAAATCACTGAAGCGGGATATTTATCTATGAAAACATGCAATTTTGAGACAAATTTTTCAATGTCAAAAATTTAACATAGAGGGGTAAAGGGAAATTTTTTGTGCCGAGGAAAACTAAAATTTTAACTGCAGTAAGAGTTGCGGCAAAAAAAAAGAGTTCAAACGATATATAACATGAAATACTTTATAGCTAAACTTTCCATATATTTTGACTTAAGCCGTGGCAAATTTCGCTTGGTGTACTATAATTTTTATCATCAACTTCATTTACAGACCCGTCCATGTTAATTAGGTTTACCTTCACGATATTTCACAATAAAACGACTTGGAACGACACTGCAGGATTTCTAAATGTATTGCCAGTAGATGCAAAAGTTTTTGATCATAGATGACCAATTTACCAGCATTTTAACTGAAAAGAACTTACCATACAAGAAGCCTAGATGATCTGAATTGCAAATCAAGAGATCTTGTATAAAGATGAGATTGTAGTATTTGTGGATTGCTTTATGTCGTTGAATGAAGGGAAAGCTACATAGCCGCATGAATAAGCATAGATAAGACATCAATTGCAATTGTGATGGCATTCTCTTCGTAGAAAAAGATTATACCAATCAATAATAACCATATCACGGATTTTTTATTGACAAAAATTTTTTCTTTCAGTATAAGTGTTTTTACTGATGAGACCTTATTGATATTTACACGGTGATACTCTAATTGTGAAACGAAATCCGTTATTCTTTAATACTCAATAAATATCAAGACTTGTTAATAATGGTATATGATTTTATCACACAAAATTAGTTATAGGAATTTCAAAGGTTGAAATATTATAAAATATCTTCCCGCTACGCTCACTCATTTAAAGCTTGATATTCTGGTCGACAGTATGATACTTTAAAATCCCGATAACATTAGACATCTTTAATTTTTGGACGCATGCAATCTTTTTTTCTTTAAATATGAAACTGAACAAGATCAGTCGAAAAAAAAAATTAAAAAAAAAATTAAAGATTTTGGTCTGCCCCTTTTGCATCTTTGAATTCCTTTTTCTTCGTATATCATACCACAATTTAAAACATGACATCATATCCGTTGTGTTTCTGTATAATCATATTACATCTTGCATGGGTGAAGTTGTAATTTTATTTCTTTGTAAATATGCTACAGTCTATGTTTTGATGAAATAAATAATTTTTTCAACAAAAAGTTATCATGTGTTCATATTTTGTAATTTGCTTGTTCTTTTTTATTGGAGTTAAGAAAAAAGAGAATTACTCATTGTCTTTATCATAAATGTTTAACAAATTACTTCTTATAGACAAAACATTAGATAGAACAAACCATCTAATCATAAAAGAGTAGCTTAGGAGTTAACAGAACATTTATGCAGTTGGGAGTTCTAAAATAATTACCATTAATCATATAATATCGTCTGTATAGCAAACCATCTAATCATAAAAGAGTACCTTAGGAGTTAACATTTATACAGTTGGGGGTTCTAAATTAATTACAATTGATCACATAATATCGTCTGTATAGAATATATAACTAAAGAGTCAGTATACATTCTTAGCATAGGTATTAACTATTCAATGCAAAAACCAATTTACGCAAAATAACGCTCTAGATGATGTCTATCGCGACCGCCTCCTTGGTGTAATGGTTAGCCTTTTTGCCTCGAGTGCGGAAGGTCGTGGGTTCGATCCCCGGTCGGGTCAAACCAAAGACAATAAAACTGATATTTGTTGCTTCTCCGCCGAGCACGCAGCATGTAGAAGTAAGAGCAAAGACTGGTCGGCCCAGAATCTGAATAATGAATCTGGGTAAAGTGGCACGTCTTCCTGCTGCTTTCGTGAGCTAGCACCTGAAAATTCCGACTCATTCATCATCACCCATCAATAATATGCTCTCGTCCTGAATATGCATGAAATATTTGCCACTGGACAAGCACCACATTTTATTCAATCAAACAACAGAAATATGTTTGATTATCTCTTCAGGTCGGTTTTTTTATGTAGTATGAGATGAAAATAAAATTTAATGATTAAACTTAGTTGTCTTGTTGAAAGTTCATTATTTCAAACAACACTTGCACAACACCTTGTTTTCTTTGTCTATTGATGATATATTTCGACTTAATCCAACCGGGCCTGTTTTGGTTGATTTGATTTCATGAGAGAACCAGGTTTGTTATCAACTGTCTTTCGAATTTGAACTTGCTGTCAAAACACCGAGTACTTGTTCGAGGTCGGTACATCTTGTTTTTCTCACGTTTAATTTCCTATTGTTTGCGTACTATGTATCGACATCAAAATTTAAATCTTATAAAAATGTTTTTTTTAAGTTTGAATTTAATGTCGTTTTATCACACAACTTTTCCAGGTAAGGGTTGGGTTGAGTACTCACAAACATGTTTCACAACGCAACATATTGTATGTGCTTATCCAGGGCGAAGAACTTTTCAATCCAGTGGATTTCGTTTTTATTAAGTGTTACTTGTTTTGCATTTTAATTATTTGGCCGATAGTTGTTATATCTGATTATAATCACATTTTTTCTTTTGGGCCTGTTACAGTTTGGCGTATGGTGTGGATATGTGTCCATTATTGAAAGCATAAGGACAACCTATAGGACAATCATACTGCATCGCTTTTTTACTATCATCACAGACAACATACCATCTCCATTTTTTCCTTCCTTGACGGGGACGTTTCTTTGGCTCCTTCGTACGGTGTATACATTTCTCAGCTTGTTTGATATGCCCGTGTTTGAACGACGTTTCAGATTTTAATTAACCTAATCTCTGTTTAACTGAAAAATGATTAAGTCAAGGATCTCATTACCACAAATTGATTAAAACATTCATTAAATTCTTTCAAAAATAAAAAGATTTGGTATCAAAATTTGGATGTACTTGTAATCGTCTTATAAAACATGGGATAGCACATCCTAATTTTTACGGAAAAGTCCATAGGATCCACATGGTCTTAAATGTCATCCTAATAAGCTTATCAGTAAAGCTTATCGTCACAGCATCAATACATGTATTATACAATCTTTAAATATGGTTTTTATTGGTACTTATATTGACATTATCGTTAATAGCTTAATAAGGAGCTAAACAGTTAATGCTTGTAATAACATTTTATACTTCCTGTCTATATATATTTTATATTGGCATATGCACAACCCATGTTTTCTTTGACTTCTGTTGACACCATGTTGAAGGAAAACTTGCTTTCCTGATCGGTTGCTCTTGGGTTTTTAACTAGCAGAAAGCAAATGCAATGCACTTTTGAGGTCGATATTTTTGTTGTACCTTGTATTAAGTTTTATTGTATTTGTTATTGGTTTTTAAAATGGATCTCAAGTATTAAATCCATTTCAACCGATTTTTATTGTATGTTTTTTATTGCTGTTTTGTCAAACCACTGTCCCATGGTAGAGGAGGATTGAGCGCTTACCAACTGGTTTAAACCCGCCACATACTAATGTGCCTGTCTCAAGCCAGGAACCTGTAATCCAGTGGTTGTCGTTGTTTAAGTAGTCATTTACGTTATTTGTTCACCATTTTTGCATTAGATTAGGTCGGTTGTCGTGTTTTATGTGTAGTTTTTTTTTATTTCGGAGCCTTTTAAAGCTTCCGTTATGGTATGGACTACGGTTCATTGTTGAAAGCCGTAATGGGACCTATAGAAGTTTAAATTTTACTGTCATTTGGTGGCTGGCTGTTTCATGGATAATCATGCCACGTCTCCTATTTTAATATTACCCATTCGGGTCACCTGATCCCACTCCTGTTTTGTAAAAGAGCTCGTGGATTCCAAGCTTTGTTCTTTTTATTTCAAGTTTGTCTTGTCTCTGAAATATGCGCTTCTCAACCATGGGTATTCTACACTGGACTTGCTTTATCTTTCGACATGAAAAACTGGAGGTTGGAATAAGATCTATATGGATAATCAGTCGATATTAAAGACGTTACTTCTTGAAATGCAGAGTGTTGAACTAAAAAATGTTCGGAGCATAAATGATTGGTATCGTGTAACGAAAATACCAATGTGGCATAAGTAAAGGGCAAAGCAAAAGATGTCATATTGCTATGAATTTCATGATTACATTATGGCTGTATATAGAAACGCATCGCAACTAGACTTTGTTTAAAAAGTCTGTGAGCTAGGCCAACCTACTATGGAATCCGTCCAAGAAACCTGTCCTCTTTTGGGATATAACCACCTATGGTTTTTGTATATAATGGTTTAAACATGTTTCCAAGAAAAATTTGGAAAAAACTTCTATATACATGATATATACTAGATCAAAGTTGAGAACCACCCTCAGATTTTTGAGATTTTTGTTTTTTAAGAAAAGAATGATTTTGAGAGGTCTGACGACATTAAGACGAACTAATGACCTACAAATTTGAAATTAAAGTTTGAGGTTAAAGCCGCAGTCATTTCCCTTCTAATGACGTTGCAATATTTGGGTCCATAGCAAAATACCAATTCAAGAGAACAAATTTGCATAGGCCATAAACTAAAAGGTAAAACCAAAACAAATAAATAAAGGCTTTGACTCCACGAACTCTTTTAAGAACATGAGTAAAAACAGGTGATCATAAAGTGTAACATCCTTGTGGTATCCTTAATGTCAAATCCAGTGTTCAATTGGGAGGACGAATCGGGAATAATAATGATAATGCTTATTGTCGTCAAATCGGGGGGGGGGACTAACGAACTCCTGGTAAATAAAAAAGAGGACCATGTGCTCCAAAGGGGTAAGCACTCCTGTGTTGCATGCGACTCCTGTCGAGGAATCATATAACTTTTAAAAGGGTTAACTTCTATCCGAGATCAACTTATTTTCGGATTTTCCGGAAAAAGGTTTGCAACTAGTTTAAATACACTGATATTATATGGATTTACAAATTAATGATGACGACCATAGACTGTAAGGATGGAAGATTAGAACCTTGATTGAACGAATCCCTGTTGTAGTTGCAAGCACGACAACACCAATGCTCTCTTCAAAAAAATCCTGTGAGACACGAACAAGAGTATAGAATCAACTCCGTAGGCAAGGAAAGCAGGAATCTTGCCATATCAATACTGGAAGTTTAGAATAGGAAACAGACGATAGATAAAACCGTGGCAAACAGAAAAGAAACGAAACACAAATGTAGTACGCAGAACACTACACTGAAAACTAATGCTAGAATCATACAAAATAAGGGATAGTTCAGGTGCTCCAGCCGGTGTATTGTCGCAATCACTCTTGAGAATGGTACGTCTCACTGCTTTTCCTTGATGCTTAATTTATAGGTGATTGGTTTTATCTTGGTATTATATAAAATAGAACATATGGCATGACTGTACATGAGACAGCCGTTCAAAACATGACAGTCGAATTTAAACTTCTACATGTCCAATTATGGCCTTATGAACCGAAGTTCATACCACATGTACCATAAAAATAAATGAAACAAAGACTACCAGTGGACTACAGATTCCTGGCTTGGAACAGGCAGAATAAGTATGTTGCAGTGTTAAACTAGTGTGTTAGCGCTCAACCCTTCCCTGAACTTTGACAGTTGTGCGTCAAAACATAAATGAAAATACAATAAAATAATCGGTTGAAATGAACCAAAATTTGCGATCGATACTGAAAATCAACAATAAATACAATTGAAACTAATACATGATACAACAAAAGTATCGACCTCGAAACCTTACACGCAGTTTCCGTCTGCCAGTTCAAAACCCCCAAAGCGGTCAATCAGGAAAACAAGTTTTCCTTTATTGCGGTGTCAATTAAAACACGTTTGCATAGGATTTAGTATTCTAATATCATGAGAAGTCAATGAAAACATGAGCTGTGCAAATGCCAATATTAAAATGTGTAGATAGAAAGTAGAAAATGTTAAAATAAATATTAACTGTTAAGTTCCGTATTACGCTACCAAAAAAGTCAATATCACGGCCAATAAAAACCATATTTTAACAATTAACAGTAATGCTGTGGCAATATCCTTTAAGGGTTAGTTTATTAATATGAATTCTAAAGCCATTGCTGGTGGTCATGTCCCCGAGGGTATTCACAAGTCCATTTGTAGGACTTGTCTGACATAAAATTTATAAACAAGGTTTTACAGCAATTTGCTTCATTTGTAAACATTTTAAAGCACTGAAATACGGAAAGGCCTTTAAGGTATTGCACTTAATAGTTGTCTCTGCCTCGGATGTTGCTTTGTTTGGATTAGAGTGCTTCTTTTGCTATGTTTAGATCTTTGACTACCTATGGTTTGGTTCAAATCTACCAATGAGAGGATATTCTTTGAAATGTACATACCGAAATTCTCCAAATTTATTCAACTTTGGTAGTCTTGTATTTTAATACCATGTTGATTGAGTTGTTTTCGGACTATATTTACCACGTTTCCGTGAAAAGGAGGATGCGATATCCTGTGTTTCATAAGATGATGGCAAGTATATCCAAATTTTGCTACCAAATCTTTATATTTATTAAATAATTTAGCTACCAAATCTTTTTATTAATGAAATGATTTAGTTAATGTTCAAATCAATTGATAGTAACGAGATCCTTGACTTGATAATTTTTTCATTTATATAGAGATTGTTTTTATTAAAATCTTAAACGTCACTTCAAACACGGGCATAACGGCATAACGAACAAGGTGAGAACTATACACACCTTATGAAGGAGCCAAAGTGACGTCCCAGTCCTAGGATGTGACATTAACAATTGAGAACGAAAATAAGTCCCTCTTGTCGTACGTTTGCTGGAAACTTTACCTTGAGAAAAATACACATCTCAGTCCAGTAATGGTCACTTAAGGGATTTGTTGAAGGTTTTTTTTCAAGGTTGATTCGGTAGGATAAATGACGGTAGTGTATTTGTAGAAATCTGAATTATTAACGGAAAAAAAAATATCATCTCTATTGTAAGTATTCTTAAATTTGTCTATAAATCTGATCTAGAATCTGACAGAACTCTCGAAAATAATTTTTTCTTAAAAAAAAATCTAAAAAGCTGATGGCGGTATTAAATTTTGGCCTGGCATTTATGGTCTTTCTCAATCTTTTTTAAAACAAGTGAAATCATTTGATATAGTGCCTAATACATGAAATTAATAGATAATAAAAGATAATATCTAGAGGATGCATCAATTTTTAGACTTTTTTAAAGTTTGAAATATTGAATAATAGATCCGTCACGCAAGATACTGAAATATACTTTTCTATTAAACGAATTTTTTAGCGTTTTCTTTTATAGTCTTTGAAAATTTTGTACTGTTTGTCCTTTAAGTTTTCAGACAATGTTTTTGGCAAAATCCTTGCCATTTCTATGTCATTTAATTTTCAAGTGAAAAATCAATGCTTGTTGACTTTGATCTGACATTTTGTCATTTTTGTTACAAGTAATTTATGTTCAATGTCTGTTCTTTTCTTCAAAGCTTAACAATGAATTATTATCTTTCTATGAACGATAAAAAGACAACGTATCATTTACATAGTCATTGCAATCAATTATCTCACGATCGTTTATTAAACTATACTTAATATACAGATTAAAGGAGTCTCTAGTGCAGATTGTGCATACAAAAAATGTAAATGATTTCATAATATATTTCCGCTTTGATAATTTTTTTCACCATGTTTTTTTATCGAATTATTCTTACTACAAGAATACAATACGTTTTCAAAAACTTGATAGACCAAATAGTTTATTCAAAAGACACACTAGACCATGACCAGCAAAATGAAACGAAAAACAAACCTAATACACAAAACACTATAGTAAAAACTTAATCTGAAGTAACACGAACCCTGCAAAACCTGGGTTGGTTCAGGTGCTCCGGAAGGGTAAGCAACTCCTGATTCACTTTTATCATCTGTCATGTTCTTCGGTATTCTAAGCTGGTGTTAAGTCAAAATAGATTTTCATCAAAACAAGTACAGCAATGGATTTGTTGTAACGACAGTGCAGGGAATTAATTTGTTAAATTTCCATTATTTCATGTAATATAAATTATTTTTTGATAGCAGTATAATATACCTTATGATAATTGCAGATATTTTCGAAAAAAAATAATCACTCCTGACCAGAGAAATGATAAACCTTGAAATTACTACCTGTTCAAATTTACACATTTCCAGTAAAAATTGTTTGAATCCCCGATTCAAGATATACTTTTGACGGATATGTTCAAATATACCAAATATTTTGGTTTGAGAGACACTTAGGAAATCTATAATCCGTTGAATTCAAGGAAATCGCTTCTTTTACATGTTAATACTCAGAAATAGCAGACCTGAAGTACAAAAATCCAAGATGATAGATCATTTTATGTCAAATGACTGAAATGAGAATTAAGACTTTGTTGTGACACCAATAATATATTTAGTAGGTTTTATTTCAACAAAAAAATCGACCACTATGAATTGTGAACATAAAATAATTTGCATAAAAAACGAAACTTCAGGTATCGGTTTGTTAAGAAAATTATTATTCATAAAGCATGTAAAGCTCTCGAAACTATACATTATTAGAAAGCCTTATCAGTTTTAGATAAACTGATCCGTAAAGGTTACCTTAGTAAAACTGTTATAAGATCTGTGCATATTGCATCCTTTGTGCGCAACATTGACTATCGTTTATTATTTAAACTGAATTTAAGTATATATTCTGTTACATATTTATTTTGTCATATATGTTGATGAGTGTTCCCTTGTCAACCCAACATATACCCCAACGACACTTACCAAAGACGAAATCCTTGACAATCATCGGTCAGTTTTGTCTTCTTTTGGAATTTCAACTAAAAAGGAGGAATTCGATCTTCCTTT
>JARWCS010345172.1:0-19414 GCA_034783895.1 Geukensia demissa | reverse complement strand
CCAAGCTTTTGTTCCTTTTGTTTACGTTTTATCTTTTGGTTTGTTTTAAATTTGTCTTGTCTCTTTGGACTATGCACATATGATCTCTCGCATGGTTATTCTACACTGGACTTTACAGAAGAAAAAATCATTGGTAATCATAGGTCAGTTTTGTCTTCCTTTAGAATTTCAACAAAACAGGAAGAATTTTATCTTACTTTATTCTATTGAATTAAAAAACTGTTCTAACTAGCAGGGTTATATTGCGGGCTTACAAGTCCTTTTCAAAACATCTGTTACTGACATCTATTTTGTCAGCTGTAAAAAAGATTTCAGAATTACTGTAAAACAAGTTATACACGGTCGGTGGAGTGAATCAGATGAGAATTCTTAAAACACTTAAAAAACCTGTTGAAATAAATCAGACCAAGAGTCCATTCTACTCTTATAATAGCATTTAGACTTTTGATTTCCCCACACATTACCCCACTATATTCCACATTATAAACTGAAAAAAATTTAAAAGTTCTGGTTGACCTTTGTTTGTTAAAAAAGTCAAGCCGTAAATTTTAATAATTGTTTCTAGGAAGGGACAAGTCCTTCTTTGTTTTAACGAACTATCGGCATTCACATGGTAACCAATTGCGTTCCCTTCTTCACCGATTTATTCCTTTATTTGTATGAAGCAGACTTGATTATTATGCAGAAAAAAGATACAGTTGGCTCGATCTTTGGTTTCACCTCCCGATTTATAGATGTTTTTACTAAATAGTTCTAAATTTGGTGAATACATCGATCGCATTAATCCCATAGAATTTTTAAAAAATCAAAAATACCAAAGTAGCGGATAGTAATAGTTAAATCAGAAGACAGACAGGACCAAAAGGCCAACAAAAAAAGAAACGAATGACAAACATAGTACGCACAACGCTACACTGAAAACTAAATCTAGAGTAACATGAATCTTACAAAAACCAGGGTTAGTTCAGGTGCTCCTGAAGGGTTAGCATTTCCTGCTCCACTAGTGGCTCCACTAGTAGACAAAGCCTGTGTATAGTCGCAATCGGTGTTAGTCACAACCGGTATAGGAATGGATTTGATGTCAAGACAGTGGGTTGATATCCGTTATCATTTTTGAATTGGATATTTCGTATCGGTCAAAAACGAACGAGGAATAATAAATAAATAGGCAAGCGACTTGATAGAAATTAAAGTACATATGTATGCCAAATTTATCAAATAACAATTTGCTTTTAACACAGATTTTCGTACTCCCTGTTTAGTCCTGAAAATGAGAATTGACAGGTAACATCTTCAAACGTAGACTAATTAATAAGTGTTTTGCTTTCAAACCCTACCATCTGGACCCCCATCAAGCCCGGGGCTTTCAATAAACTTTGAAGTAGGCAGCTCAGCTGAAAAAGTAAGATGGTCCTCAGTTTACTGACACCTAATATTTTTTCATTGCAAATATATTTATCTTTTATATAGTCTACACTTTACTTTAAGTAGCCGGCACATAGAGTGTCAATGAAAGGTGGATTTTCGCTGGCTACCAGCTACTTTTGAAAGATATGCAAGCCTCGGACTTTGGACAAGACTCGGGCTTGGTTTCCTGATTTCGAAATGTCAAATATTTATAACACCAAAATTGTATCTATGGCA
Organism: Geukensia demissa; assembly: GCA_034783895.1. Taxonomy (NCBI): domain Eukaryota; kingdom Metazoa; phylum Mollusca; class Bivalvia; order Mytilida; family Mytilidae; genus Geukensia; species Geukensia demissa. The sequence goes on along the minus strand of JARWCS010345172.1, from coordinate 17,770 downwards.
TCTATTAATGTTATCAAACTAATAAATTCTTGAAATCTGGATGCTCTTTATTGACACAGTGCTTCGGCGCTTTGATTATGATTTGGTTTTCTTTTTTGTTATGAAAAGGAGTTCAAAGATATCAAAGGGGCAGACAGAATCTTAATTATTACTGACACTAAGACCCACTATGCAAAATGATATCGTTTTGAACAAATCTGAGATTGAGACAATATGTTTAATTAATATGAATAAATAAGTCGTCTATATTTGATATCCTTACTTCTAAGCAAAAATATCAAAGATTTTACTATAACTTAAAAGCACTCACCTGGATATGGTATGCGACCTAAAGTAATTAATTCATACAACAGAATACCAAAGGACCATACATCTGATTTTATACTAAACTTTCGTTCAAATGCAGCCTCTGGTGCAGTCCATTTTATAGGGAACTTTGTGTCTGTGAAAAGAAAGCAAAGTTTTAATAAGTCTGACCGAAACAGTATTACAAAAATATTATATTAAGAAATGCAGAAGTAGTTTTGGAACAAGGTTAGAACCTGACATGTTTGAACCATGTTTGACCTTCTGTCATTTACTTGATTACGGGATTATTGTTTTACATTTGTTGTATAAAACTCAGTATAAATGGACTTTAGGAGTAAATGTTCGATTACCTTTAAGTTAAAAGGCTTCTATGACATCATCACATATTCTAATTCAACAGTATTTGTAACGTTGATTTTCTTTGGATGACGTTAAAATCTTCATGGCAACAAATCCACGTTTGATGCCGCCAGAGAAGCTACGCAAATGTCGACGTTTTTTCGATGTTTTAAAAATTTGTTTCCTTATTTGGGATAAATATTCATCACATTCTCTAGTGATGAAGTTTGCTGAAGACTAGTTTCATTCCTGATTTCATATTGGCGAGCTTAACATGCTTAAGAAAGATTCAATTGATTTTTCACCTTGAGGAACATCCTTGATTGGGTTCAAAAGTTCTTTGGGACAAAGGAGTATTTTTACCTGTATCGTATCATACCGAAACTTCGGTGAAATGTATCGAATCATATCGTTACCAAAAAGTGAATATTGAATCAATGTTTCACCCCTAATCAATACACATATTTTTTAAATTTAAATGAAAGTATGCACCTAGTAATTAACTGCTTTTCGAATATCCATTATCGGGACTTTTTATTATATAAATATCTAATTTTGAAGTGTTTGTCGTTTACAAAGGTTTACAAACAAAAAAAAAATCACGAAAAGCATGAAAAATGAACATGATAGAGTAATATTTATTTTAATCTTGATTCTTTGGGCTTACGTTCATGTGCTTCATAGACCTCCTCCTGTATCAGTCTAGCAAGACCAAAATCTGCAACCTTTACGTTATTGTGTTCTCCCACTAAAATATTAGCTGCTCTTAGATCTCTATGGACAAAGTTTTCTGTTTCTAGGTAAGCCATTCCATCAGCAATCTGAATAGAAATTTTCAAATTTTTGCACGATATAATGATGGCTTTCCGAGCAAAACACAACAAACACAAATAACAAACGAACTTTATATCAAGTATAAATTTCAGTAATATAATGTGGTGAGCAAAGGTCTGAGCAGAATAATATGGTGCACACTGTATTTTGCCAGTGTAACCCCATTTTAACAGCACAATATAAAACAGAAAACGGTGGCCTTACCTCCTAAAGCTTCTATTAATGAAAAAAATAAATGTCTCACAACAAAGGTAATTAACATAGAAAAAAAAACTTTTGGCGTTAAAACGTAAAAAACACGACAGAAAACAATCAATCATCAAGAAAAATAGGACAAAAGCAAAAATCCGCAAAAAGGTCGATCTGTTGGTCAATACGAATCCTTTTACTTGAAAACATCAGCAGATAGTTCTTGGTGTCTTATGTTTCAGAAACTGGATAATTTCCCCTTTCGCAAAAAATAAGTAAATAAAACGAGTAAACACAAGATTCTCTCTATTCAAGACAAATTCAATGAACTGCCAGGTCAAAATCATGTTCTCCTTGTAGCTAAATAATTTAAAGTACCCACTTGAAGAATCTAATTAAGAATTCAGATAAGAGCCCTTGTGGTACCGTTTTCATATCAATAACTATAGCACAAACCTCACATGAAATATGAAAATTACCTAATTTTACCCAATGTTTTTTTCGAATCTTGATATCTCGCAGATCTGTTATAGAAGGAACGGTATACTAGTTAAACATTTCTCTATAAGAAATTGATTCTGATAAATTTAAATATGAAATTTACTCAGTCTAATAAATGGTACGAGATACACAAATGATGCGTAAAAATTCATTTTGGCCCCTTCTGAAATAGTGATAAAATTTCAGAATCGTCAAAATAAAGGTTTTAATTAACAAGTCGTACTGAGAGGTTTGGCTTGCAGACATTGCAACTCTAAAGACTGACAAAGAAAAAATAGTTTTCCTTTACCTTATAATGTACCATGACAATGGTTGTAAATTTAGATTTTAAGAAAATCGATTCTGCTTATAATTTAAGAAAATAAACATTACAATAAAGCCCAGAAAACAAATGTCCCAACTTTGGCGACCAATACTACTAATGAGTGTTAATCATGCTCAATAAGATTAACACCTTTAAATTTTGTTTGCCACCGTAATTAATAGATAAAAAGTACTTACCTGGGCAGCCATATCAACAACAGTAGGAAGTTTGACCGTTTTCCCTTCATCTTTGCGTAAATAGTCTAACAATGCACCATTGATCATTAATTCTGTTATAATCCATATCGGTTCATCTACAGTACAGACAGCAAGTAACTGTACTAATTTACGATGTCTAAGTTTATGCATCAACTTTGCTTCTGATAAGAAATCTTCAGCACTCATAGTACCTTGTTTTAATGTCTTTACAGCAACATCAACGGCGTGTCTCCATTTTCCTGTTAAAGCAAATACTACAATAAACGATATTAATCATTGCAATAATGTAACTAACTTTTGTCAGTATCAATTTCCCTTCTCCTAGGGAGGTTTTTGTTTTGGCTACAACTTGCCATGTTTGCTTCAATTTTATTGCTTTTTCCATCTTTATTTATGGTCATTGGAAACTACTGGTTATCACTTAGAAGGAGAAAACCCTTGTTGTTAAATATATTAAAAAGTTGATTTGTTTGGACACTATTTGTCGGCTTTACAAATAGTATCGTACTTCATGATACAAAACATGATAAATATGTTCGGTATTTTGGAATATTTAGCAGATATATGAAAAGTTTTCATCGTCACATATGATGCTGTTAATCATGAAAAACAGTAAAAGTTAAAAATTACTTGGATTTTTGGATTTTTTTAATAAGTATAATTCTAGACTTATCACATTAAAATAAGATAAAACTAAAAGGAATTCGAAATAACCAGAGGGGCAGTCAGAAATCATTAAGTCAGAAGACAGACAAGACCATGGCTTGAGATGCTTCGGTAGGGTAAGCAACTCCTGCTCCACTAGTGGCATCCGTCGAAACCCTTGGTTCAGTAGCTTTCTTGTTATTTATACTGTATATTTCGAATGAAGTCATAAAACATGGTTCTCGGCATTTCGTATCTAAATGTAGCATGGATTGCTTTACTAGAAAATAGTAACTTTTTGGAAGCTTCTCTACCAACGAATATGATGGCAGTGCTATACCATATTCAAATTCTTTTGTGAGCAATAACAAAATTGTCATCAAAACCTAGTGATATTTAAGGATTTAAAGCTTAATGTAACTTTAGAATCTACGATCCAATCGAATTACAATATGTTGTGTTATCCAAAGTTAAGTTTTACCTGCATGTACATCACCAAAACAACCACTTCCAAGTTTTTTCATCAGTTTAACTGACTCTCGTGTAACTTCCAGCTCCCTAAACTGGACAATAGGTGGAAGCTTAGGGCAGGATGCCGTCAGCTGACAACACAAACCGTCGCCCACACCTGTAGAATTACAATATAAAATAACCGATATAAAACACACATCTTACTTCCTTTAAAAGTATTAGTCAATTTAATCAAGACAAAGTACATTGCACGTACTTTTAAATGCAGAAAGAAGCTTTGGTCAACTTAAGCCCATCTTTGCAAACTTTTTAAAATTTAACGTGAGCTTAATAACTTAATAACGGACTTTATAGTTATCTTATAATATTTTCATTATGGCAATAAATCATTTGTCCAAAAACAAATTTTGACTTAGAATTCTGCGCATTTAAAAAAAATAGGTTTTATTCACTTTTCGTAACATAACTGGGTTGGAGGTATTATTGCAAGAGAATAAGTTTCTAAATTTTGTCAAATCAGATATTGCCAATTCAAATAGTCCAACGACAGACATGACAATGACTAACAAAACGAAACTGAAAACATTTTACTCAAAATTTTACACCCAAAACGCTTGAGTAAAAACGAGGGTGAGGTCAGGTGCTCCGGAAGAGTCGTAAGCTCCTGGTCCACTAGTGACATTCGTCGTGTTACTCATTGTTGGAAAATAATATATGCATTTGTGCATATTTACCGTGTTTTTTCACTCTTAAAAATTTGAACAACGATAGTTATGTCGCCCATTACCCGAACGGATTAAAACTTGACTGTTTAAAATTTCTTTCCACGACTGAAGGTTTCTTTTAACACTAATATTTAGGGAAACAGATGGTGTTTTTAACTTCTAACATTTATGACATATGTTTAGTTTTTCTCTATTCTTGTGTTAATTTATCTGTTTTTTTCCATCTCAAATGTTTTAAATCACATTGCAATGCAATAGTAAACAAACAGAGATACTCTCTGTGTTTTAGAGATCTTTCTTTCGGAATTTGGAAGATAATTACCCTGGTAGTGTTGTATTAATTTGAGGAGTCCAGGAAATACTCTTCGTGGACTGATATAGAACCCTCCATTATCCATTTTTCTTACTTTGTAATGCTTTACACAAGCATCATTTATCTTTACATCGTGATCTCTAACGGACAAAGCATAGGACTGTTTATCTGAAATATAAAAGAGTTCAGAGCAAACTTAACATAAGTTCATAGATTATCTTATATCAACAAATACCATAGACCATTAAAAAGTACGATTTACTTTTAATATTATTTCATTATATTGGACTGTTATAGCACTTCTCCTTGTGTTATATTTAGAACAGATCGAGTAATTGACTGGTCTATACGTTGCTTCGGCTTTAAAATAAGTGTTTTTAAGCGTAATCATCTTCATTCTGTGCATTTATACACGTTGTATTAACGTAAACGTTGGAAACTATATTTTATTTTTTCTATATTTCTTTATTTCTATATCTAATTACCTATTTATAAAAAATAAATTATAATTCGAAGTGAAATGGTCCAGCGACAATAAAAAACCCTTCTCTATGGCGTTTAATGTTTATCATCTTAGTTAAATATGTCGACAACAAAAGTGTTGGAGGCATTTGTGATTTGTGGGTCGCCTTCAAAACCCTTTACAACATTTGTTTAAGCCATTATTTAAGAGACTGCCAAAGATGCGCAAATATATATATCGAAACGTACTATTAAGGGGTTTGGCATGCTACTTCACAAAAGCATAACATCATGATCATGGCCCTGTTCAACATGATTTGCGCTAGTCTGTAAAATAATACTTATGTTATTATTTTGGTGATTCGTAATAAACTCGATTTGCTTCTTTTGTTTTATAATCATTGTTGCAGATTTCAAAGGAAATCCATTCCTTGTTTTGCATGTGTTAGATGTCCTTTCCACTGGATCTGTCTTCCTGTATTGGTATATTGGATATGAGTACATTTTTACCAGATTTGGATCTCGATCTTCATATGTTTTGGTCTAATTTTTCTCTAGATTTTTTAATACACACAGGAAATCATTTAAAAATAAACAATTGAAAGCCGATATACAATAAAACATTTCATGTTGATATGATAACTACTTCCAGGAGACTTTTACATATAACCAAAATAGATATGTTCGTTTCTTAAAATTGTCTGTTTTACGCAACATTTTGTAGAGAGATGACGCTGGCAAGTAAAGTCAGTTGACTTTGATGCTCTAGTCAAACGACATAACATCTCAATGTGAAGTTTTTTTATATTGGCAATAAAATTTTATATACATGAAAAACGAGTCATCATATAACCCCTTAATATCTGTCGAAGAGTAATGCAGCCTCGGACAGTAATTAAAGTTTAAATGAAAATACCAGTCCAGTGTATAAATAACTTAAAACTGTTTCTGGACAGAAGTAGAATACGCCCATATCTTCCCCAATTATTATTTGGGGAAGATATGGGCGTATTTAATATTTAGACATAACATTGTCTATCAAATTGAACTGCTACTGTCACAAAAATCGAGTAAAACTGAAAAATTCTTCATTTATTAGACAAATTTATTATTATGAATAATCTACACGAAACATATATCAAGCAATGTACATTGTTTTTTGTGTTGTAAACTGTTTAATTGATTTATAAAAATGAAAAGATATTGGGTAAATGTCAGAAAGTCTGCACTCCAACGACGATAAAAACAGGAAATTTACAAATCTAGAGGTCTCCACAAGGACTTCCACTAGAGTGGACCACTCCTTGTGAAAAGATCTAAATCGACCCAAATAAAACCCCGGGACATGTGGTGGGGTTAAACTAGTTAAGTGGGTACCTAACCATCCCCAATGAGTGGTCAAAGAAAAAAAATCAAAGAAAACGAAAGCAATAAACGACGAACTATAAAAATCAAACAGAAAGTCACCCAATTGGAATACAGAGTACCTTAATTATAATAAATATACTCAAGAAAAATACATGCAAAAAGAAGATATCTTTCCAATGAATTGTTGCAGTTACTGCAAGCAAGCTCAGCGCGAGATTCCTGATGACATCAAGCTCCTCAACTCGAGATGTCATCAAACACAGTATGTCCGACTGTTTAATACTGTGTTGTCAATTAACGTGAAGGGAGACAAGATGGATGCAATGCCAAATTAATTAACATTTGTGTAATATTTGCCTCTGTACGAATGCATTCGCTGGTTTTGTGAGAAGTTATGATGTATTAGCAGATCTTGTTAAACAAATTCAATGCAACTAAAATTATTATCTTTAGAAAAGTAACCCTAAAACTTTAAAACATTATCCCTGTTGCAAATAATTTTTGAATAAAAATTCTATATGATATATATAATAAGAATTTTTTTTTTTAATTTATAATATAGATGTTGGTTTTGTCTCTTCATAGGCTGCCAAATAGGTAAAATTTATGCCACAAGTAGGCACAAAGTTTTAAGATTTATCATATTAAACATTTTTCCATCTGCTCTTTTGTATCTTCGAATTGTTTTTTTTTTAACAACAAAACAAACGTTAACTTAATGATAAATGCTTCCGTCTAAAGTTTTGAGAAAATCCGACCCATTTGAATAGATGAAAATTATATATTAGATTGTTGGGTTCATTATTCAAGTCTCTCGTGCGTACCTGATGATTCTCTTACAAGAAATGTTCCCTTCGGGTTTCCTGGTAATAACAGCTGTTTGTCAGCCTCTTTTCTCTCCACATTGTACCACCAACTTTAAAAAATACAAATGAACTCTTACCAAGGTGATGCAAATTGATATTATACATGTATAAGTGTGTGAATTCAAATAAAACAACGGCTGTCTAAATAAGATAGAAACTTTCCAACTGAAGAACCAAAATACATACACAACAGTGAACATCTTATCGTTATATAACTAATTCTGAATGGATGTTTGAATGGACTATTTTGTATAACAAAGCCTTCCTAATAATGCTTACTCTTTAAATTAAACAAGTCATTACAGTTTGCTTTTGATCGTCTCTCAAGGAATTCTAACACAAATAAATCTTGGATTTTTAAACAATTTTTTTTCTCGTGTGTCCGATCAGACATTATCTGGTTTTCTTTTAAAATAATTTAACAAAGAGTCCTGTTACAGTATGCGCAGCTAGCACATTAAGGTATTTTAAGCATAGAATCAAGGAAATAAGGTCTTAAAGGTTCGATTTTTCAGGCCCAAAATCTACCATAAGCAATTAGTTTCAATTCAGCAGTTTAATAGTTTAATTCGGGAAGAAGAAAAAACCGCTATCAGAAGATGATTCCTTGGCCTTTTTTTACTTTCAGTCTTCATGTACAAACTGTTCAGCTTAACGGACTATTTTGAAAAATTGTCTCATTTCGACACTTATTTGTTTCCAAATTAATCTAAAATCTACTCTTACTCTTGTGCCTGTGGTGAGTTATCATCCTTGGATACATAGTTGCTGGGGATATAACCTTGTTTCCCTGTGGTCATATGACGTGCCAACCACCAATCACAATTTGTGCTGTAATATAAAATGATTTGTTACAGAAATTTGCTGCATTTGTTTAAAAACTTTAAATTCTAAACCACTGAAAATACGGAAAGGATTCGAAACGTATTACACTAAGTAGTTGTCCTTGCCATCGGATTTGGCTTCATATTTCGATTTATTTGGATTATAGTACTTCTTTTATAATGTTTGGGTCTGGTACGGCCTATGTTTTGGTTCTAATGCTACCGATGAGAGGTTGCTCCTTGAACTGACATATAGCATATAAAAATCCCAATATTTATTCAACATTGGTAAACCACTGGGGTCGATATCTATGCTGGAGGACCGGAGACCCCCGAGGGTATTTACCAGCCCAGTTTTCAGACTTGTCTGACATGAAATTTATCTAACAATGTTTTACAGAAATTTTCTGCATTTAAAATTCTAAAGCAGTGAATATACGGAAAGGCTTTAAAACGTATTGCACTTAGTAGTTGTTCCCAACGTCGGATTTGGATTCTTATTTCGATTTGTTTGGATTTGAGTACTTCTAGTACTATGTTTGGATCTAGAACTTCCTTTGTTTTGGTCTCTATGCTATCGATAAGTGGTTACTCCTTGAAATGTATATATAGCATATTAAAATTCACCATATTTATAAAATATTGGTAAACTTTTATTTTTGAAGCCACCGGGTCGATACCTCTGCTAGTGGAAGGAATTCATCAAAAATTATTATGTGCGAAAATCTTTAATTTTAAAAAGTTAACTTATATGTCATTATTATGTCTCCTCGTTTTTTATTGTCTTCGTGCACAGATTATTTTCACTGAGCTATGTAAGTCGATACGGTTTTTTTTTTTTTAGAAAATGAGTTAGTCCAATTCAATTGTCAAAATATACATGACATAAATCTTTCTTAAATACTGAATTCTTAGTAAAGCAAAGTTGTGTATACCTTTCCTCATCGACTTCCAGTCTGTCACCCTTCTTGAATGATAAATCATCGTCATTGACAGCATCAAAATCATACTGGGCTCTCATAATCCTACCACCTAGAATCACAGAAGGCATCCATTCACAAACTCATTAAACACACAATCATAACGGGTTTAGATTTATTCTTGGACAAATTAATGTTTTTGTCTAGTGTATGAAAATTCTATACCGAAATATGCCATGAACAACGGCATAATAAAGTATTGTGATAGTTTGGGATTGTACGGATGACTCGAAACTAGACAAGTATTTATACATTTAATCCAGTTATTGTATTTCAACTAAATAGTGTTCAAATTTTTATCATCGATTACAGTTTGTGAAAGTTGGGTTAAATTCTAATCTTTATTGATTGAATGTTGCTAAACGTCCACCGGCAAATCTTCCATGCATATTCAGGACGAGAGAATATTAATGAATGATGACGATGAATGATTCCTGCTTTGTACTAGACCGACACGCTGAGTCGGGTTTTTGATGTGCTAGCTCACGAAAGCAACAGTCCGCAGGAAGACATGCCATATAACCCAAACACGTTATTCTGAATCTGGAAACACTCGGTAAGATATTCTAAATAATTTGCATATTGAATTAACATTTCTCTGCAAACAAGAATGCCAACCTGTACTTGCTGGTGGAGATGGCAGCGGACGTACATGACTTGTACCAGCAACATTAATACTGACATCATTTGGTGACAATGTCAGACCATTGACTGCTTCTGCCGAAGGGGGAATTCTTGGTCCTGGATCGTGTTTTCCCAAACAACCTCCCATTTCACATTAATATCATTTCCTCAAATTCTAACAAAAATAAAAATATGGAATTTATGATTAAAATAACTTTCTTATTATTGTATTGTCTTGAAATAATTTATGTATAAAGAGTCAGAAAAATTATAGTTTTATACCGTCAAACCTTACAGCTGCACCCTATGTTTATTTAACTCCGAACAGAGATGAATTGTTATTAAAATGAAAAAAAAACCTTTTAAACCGTCAGCAAAAAATTGCTTTTAGTTGCTAGTGTCTTTCAAAAAAAACTTTTAAACGAAAATAAGAAATTAGCGAAAGGTGTCAAAAACATGGTTTAAGGCGATTGTGCTCGTGCTTAAATATTTTTAGTTAAAAAGATACAAAAGACTAAATGATTTTAAACAGTTGTAATAAATTACCAAAAAAAAAGTGACATTTTGTCATGACTGATGGCAAAATAATACAATATATAGAAGTAGTATTTTTGCTACAGCTCAACTAACCTAATGTTAAATTTCATATCATCCCTTCTAAATTTTTCAAATTGAAAATCTGTTTCAAAATGTGCATGTATTCGTTGATCTTTATATCAAAATGGTGCTAAAATTATAATTTCAATCTATGTTACTGTTAAACTTCTGAAAGTTTAACCAAAAGTCATGTCAAATTCTAGCATAGGTACAGCAGAGTCTAAATACAGATAACGTTCTTTAGATTTCTTTATATAAACATGAACAAGCGGATCTCCTACCCACTTGGTTAGTCCGGAATGGTAATTAAGCACCGTCTCAGAAGATCTCCATGTTGCTCACTGTCAAATATAGTATTTGTCACTGTTCGGACAAGTGAGAGAGAAAAATGTTTTTCAAAAAGTATGCATATAAGGAAGAATCAATTAGTCCTACATTCTGTCAATTTTATTTTTTTGCATTTTGACAAGTCCTTGGTTTCTTGTACTTACAATGATCATTTATACTAAAACCTATGTTTTGATTTATGTCAAGGAAACCTGGATTGTGTATAAACTTCTTTTTTATTTTTGAACTTCCTATCAAAGACAGTTCGTAGTTCATCGAGGTCGATATACTTTTTATCTTTAATAAAAATCAACAATGGCACAACAGACACCTCAACACAGGCACAACGGGAGTCAACAGAGACAAAACAAAAACCTTAATACATGTAAAACAGAAACCTCAACAAAGTAAAACAGAAACTTCATCTGATGCAGAACAGAAATACAAACAAGATAAAACAGAAATACCAACAAGGTAAAACAGAAACTTCAACACAGCAGAACAGAAATACCAACGAGGTAAAACAAAAATACCAACACGGTAAAACAGAAACTTCAACGCATGCAGAACAGAAATACCAACAAGGTAAGACAGAAACCTCAACACAAAAATAATAGAAACATCAAAACAGCCACGACAGGTATCTAAACAAATGTTTAACAGAAAACTCAAAACGGTAAATAGAAACCTCTTCCCAAACACGACAGAAACCTCAAAAAGGCACAACAGAAATCTCAGCACATTTAAAACAAACTTAAACTTTTGTCACTATTAGTGTAAATGGGATATAATATGTTTTCCAAAGAGTTTGCATATACGAAAGAATAAAAAAAATTATGGTATTCATGTCCTACATTCTGTCAATCCTTTTTATGTTTGCATTTTGACAAATCCTTGGTTTCTTGTACTTAAAATGATGATTTATACTAAAACCTATGTTTTAACTGATGTCCAGGAAACCTGGATTGTGTATAAACTTCTTTCGAAGTTTTGAACTACCTGTCAAAGACAGTGTGTAGTTTTTCCAGGTCGAAATACTTCTTGTTATCTGTAATGAAAATGAAGTAATATTGGTTAATTGTCAGAAAGACGGCACTCCAACCACGAGAAAAACAGAGGGAAGTTACAAATCTAGAGGTCTCAACAAGGATGGAATATCACTCCTTGTGTAAAACTCGCCCCAAATAACAAGGAAAGAAGATGAAACACAATCCACCGAACATCCACACCATAAATTGAAAATTTAATAGCATACAACTTCATTTGTTATTGTCTTAGCATACTGTATCGACTTCAAGAGTTAAAAACAATACAGTTAATTTTTAGGTTTGTTTTATTGTCGTATTGTCACAATACTGTCCAAGTTAAACGGAAGGGTTGGACGCTCATAGTAAACTCCCTCATATACTTTATGAGCATTTTCGTAGCCTGGAACCTGTAAAGTCCAATGGCTTTCATTAATTTGGTGTTTTACTATTTCATATTTTGGTCGAATATTATTACAATTGAATAGGTTCACTTTTTATTTTGTGTGGCCTGTATAACAGCTTCCTTTAAGGTATGGTATTTGTTCACTGTTAAGGGCCTGAAAGTTAACTGTAGATGTTAAATTCTTCAAAATATGGTTATCTTAAAAAAAACAGTAATACCACATTTCCTTTTTCTCTTTGGGTTGTAAATCTTAAGGCAACCTCTTCAAGAGGGGTCCAACCTCACTTTTTGTAAAATTTATTGTCCTACAGCTTCCTTTGAAGAAGTAATAAATCATTTAAATCGGAGGTATGTAATGGGGGTAGTGTTGGTATGACAAAGAATAACCCGTCTATAAATAAACCAGTTTAGGGTATAATTCAACATTTATCTTCATTGAAAAACAACCATTTGTCTATATGGTTCTGATTATATGCACGACTTACAATACAGGAATACAATCATCTGACGGTTACCATAATCCAAAAATAAAACTTTTGACAACACTATACTTCCTTATTTGATAAGACGTAATAAATTTAACATTTTGAAAGAAATGTCATTATTATACACCGTCACAGGTAACTTAATATTTAGTAAGGAAGTAAATTGCATTGTAGCGAATACCTTTCAAAATCATAAATTGATTTTTCTATCTAGAGAGCTCCTCACGGTACAGAATTAAAATTCTGATTAATCATAACATATCAGAATAGATATATAACAATAATAAAATTGTTTTTTAAACATATTCACACATTGGGTTTAATCCTTGAAACTAGTATTACGTTTTGTTACATTTCAAATATTTTAACTTACTTGGGACCAAATATTTCCTGCAATTGACTTCTGTTAAAAAGTTACATGTGCTTGGATATATAGAATGGAAAATCGCAGCAAAATTAGAATTTTATGTTTAGCTTCCACAAAATGACAAACACGAACGCAAATACGACAGAAACCTCAACACATGTAAAACAGAAACCCCAGAACAGGCACGACAGAAAAGTTCAACACATGTAAAACAGAAACCCCAGAACAGACAAGAAAGAAATTTCAACACATGTAAAACAGAAACCCCAAATCAGGCACGACAGAAAATCCAACACATGTAAAACAGAAACCCCAGAATAGGCACGACAGAAAATTCAATACATGTAAAACAGAACCCCAGAACAGGCACGACAGAAAAATTCTACACATGTAAAACAGAAACCCCAGAACAGGCAAGAAAGAAATTTCAACACATGTAAAACAGAAACCCCAGAACAGGCACGGCAGAAAATTCAACACATGTAAAACAGAAACCTCAATACATGTAAAACAAAAAACCTCAGGTAGGCACAAAATAAATCTCAACACAGGTAATACGGAAACGTCAACAAGATAAAACAGAACCCTCAACACAGGAACAACAGAAATCTCAATACATGTAAAACAGAAACCTCAACACAGGCACCATAGAAATCACAACACAAGCATAACAGAAACCTCAATACATGTAATACAGTAACATCAACACAGGCACAACAGAAATCTCAACACAGACACAAAAGAAATCTCAACACAGGCATAACAGAAATCACAATACAGACATAACAGAAATCTCAACATACACATAACAGGAACCTCAATACATGTAATAAAGAAACTCCAACACAGACAAAACAAAATAATCAACAAGGTAAAACAGAAACTTCAAGAAATGCAAAACATAAATACCAATACAGGCATAACAGAAAATCTCAACACCGGCACCACAGAAACCTCAACACATGCACAACAGAAATCTCAACACAGGCACAACAGAAATCTCAATACATGTAATACAGAAACCCCAACTCAGGCACAACAGAAATCTCAACACAGGCACAACAGAAATCTCAATACATGTAATACAGAAACCCCAACTCAGGTACAACAGAAATCTCAACACAGGCACAACAGAAATCTCAACACAGGCACAACAGAAATCTTAACACAGGCACAACAGAAATCTCAATACATGTAATACAGAAACCCCAACACAGACACAACATAAATCTCAATACAGGCACAACAGAAATCCCAATACATGTAATACAGAAACCCCAACTCAGGTACAACAGAAATCTCAACACAGTCATAACAGAAACCTCAATACATGTAATACATAAACCATAACACAGGCACAACAGAAATCTCAACACAGGCACCACAGAAATCTCACGACAGGCATAACAGAAATCTCAATACATGTAAAACAGATATCTCAATACATGTAAAACAGAAACCTCAACACAGGCACAACAAAACACTCAACAAACGTGAAACAGTAACCTCAACAATGTAAAACAGAAACTTCATCACATGCAGAACAGAAATACCAACAAGGTAAAACAGAAACCTTAACACAAAAATAATAAAAGAAACTTCAACACAGCCACGACTGGTATCTAAACAAATGTGTAATAAAAACTGAACACGGTAAATAGAAACCCTGCACAAACACAATATAAACTCAACAAGGCTCAACAGAAATCTCAACAAATTTAAAACAAACCTCAACAAGGTAAAACAGAAATCGCAACACAGGAACAACAGAAATCTCAACACAAGCACAGCAGATATCTCAACACAGGCACAATAGAAAACCTCAACAAGGTAAAACAGAAACATCATCACAGTTACAGCAAAGCTAGCCTAAACACAGGTTAAACAGAACGCTCAGCACAGGAAACTGCATTTTTATTTTAAACTAAATATGGACAACACGAACAAACACCCAACACACCAGGATCAACTTAAATTCTCTAGAAGAGAATGCCGCTGATGTCTAAGACACACCAGGTGTTGCCCATTGTTAACTCCAGTGAGTATAAATATTTTGGTGAATAGAGGAGAAAATGTGTCTTTTAGAAAGAAAGATCGTTCAAATATGGAAGTCCATTCTAAAGGGATCCAACCTCATCTACAGCATCATGACAAACATTTGTAAAAATATACTGTCTGAGGAAGTATTAAATCATTACTGTCAGTATTGTACCGTACAGCAATGAAATTAGTGTAGTGTTAGTGGGCAATAAACTTATCAGTCTATATTTTAACATTTCCGTCCATTGGTAAATTCATATGCCAGTGTACTTATCAAACTTGGTTTACATTATATGCCCGCTTAGAATACAGGAAAAATGTCTCGCCTGACTATTGTAGGTTTTATTTGCAATTTTTTTTATCATT
The DNA here is from genome assembly GCA_034783895.1 of Geukensia demissa. NCBI lineage: Eukaryota > Metazoa > Mollusca > Bivalvia > Mytilida > Mytilidae > Geukensia > Geukensia demissa. Next base: position 2,185 of record JARWCS010345172.1, on the reverse strand, counting down.
ATTGAACAAAATTTGGGAGGAAAAATGTTGTCATAGGTGATATTTGTGAAGGATATGTTAATACTTGGGTAGATTCAAGGCTTGTGAGTGGCCATGATGAGTAGTTTACGGCAAAATCGTTGGTTAGAAATATATCATTGATCATCCTTCCAACAGTTGTAATGCTCGGTATCGTAATTGTACCTAATCGTACAATCGTAACTATTTGGCCATTCTAGCTCACTCCAATAGCAAAGCGGAAATAGCTGAGTAGTTACGATTGCCTAATCGTTTTCAACATTTTGGTTAGATATTTAGGCCTTGAACGTCAGAATCAAATGACGCCTTTGGTGGTTGACGTTTTTTAACGTCCTACACAGCAAATAATGCTCTCAGTTGGACGGTCCCTGGTGGAACTTTATGGTATTTATGTAACTTGTACATGTTGTTGGAATGTAGTTGGTATCATTTGGTAGAAGGCTCGGTTGATTTGTTGTATCTTATCGACATTTGTGCTTGTTGTTTAAAACTGCGCCATTAAGGTGGTGACTTTTTGTAGCTTGCTGAGTTGGTTGACTACAACGGCACTTTTCAGGGCCACGGTGCCGAGCAAAGCAGACCGGTTCAGCTGTGAAGTGATTTTCATGGCCGCGTCCTACCTCAACACACTACAGTAGGGCTGGTTGCCAGTGGGTCACTGCGTCGAGGGCGATGTAAGAAGTTGGTAATTACTTCATCACTACACGTTGTACTACTGTTGAAGTTCCTGCTCAGTAGCACGTGTTGCTGCTTCGATCACAGCTACGTGACTGTGGAACAATGTGATGAAATGACGTCTTTGCGGTGGCAGCCCTGTATTTATAGGGTCCCGAAAACGCGCCGCCGGTTTCCAATACTTCAAGGGGTTACAAAATAATTATCACTGCACAAAACTTAACTCATGAAATAGCAGAAAATTCAGCGTGAAATTCTGAACATAGTTATATGAAAGGAATTCCAATCTCATACAGTAAACAATAATACTTTTCTAGTACTGGTTGAATCCTTTAACCGAAAATATAGTTCGAGGAAAGCCCTTAGATCAACTGATAAATACACAATTCTAAGTGAGAATAAACTTCAGAATGTTTCATACAAAAAGATGGTTCATATGTCGTAAATTTATATGTCATTTGTTAGCATCAACAGATATCAGAACGTCTTTGGTAAAGATAACACGCACACACTGCTCCTTTTACAAATACGAATTACTAAAAGCAAAACTATTTGAATGTGCCGGAAGTGCTAACATGTGGTTTCAAAAATAAAGTTAATGGATGTAGCTCCTGATATTTAGGGCTATATTCAGAACAGTTGAATTATGACTATCCATAACTTAAACCTGTTCCCGTTTAACCATATTCCAGATTAAATAAACAAAATAGATTTCAGTCCCATATCGGCTACCAAATATTTTTCACTGATCTGAGTCTCACTTTTTATTAAATTTAGAAAAACCCCTTGGAGGAATCTTCATAATTCTTATAGAAAGCAACAAAGAAAAGGTTCCGGTAACTTTTGTATATTTCAAAATATTTATACATATTCTTAGTTTTTCTCCACTCATATGAACTAGAGGCTCTTAAGAGCCTACGTCGCTCACCTTGGTGATTATGCTTATTCAACAAAGGCTAACTGAGTAGCAGCAATTACCAATTTTTAAATCTTTGAGTTGACGCAGCAGGTTTCTGTAGCAAATTAACCACAACATCACAAAGACAGTACTATTGTAAGGCGGATATAAGCAATTCTTTTACATTCTTAATATTTTAATTTGAAGACTACATCAGCAGCTCATTTGTACTAAGATGTCAGTTCATTTGACTACAACTTCACTTTGAACAATTTTTTAACAACTTTGAAATGATTTGAGATTGATGAATGGAAACATTGATAGAATGGCTCTTTACTGAAGAAGGCAGGGCATGTAGGCAAGGCATAAGTGTTATGTGTGAACAAACAGTTGTATTATGTTATTAGAATGTAATAGACAATGATAAAAATGTTTAACAAATTTATTTTTGAAAACAAGCAGCTATAGATTCATTCATTTTTTAACATGAACATATCATAATTCCAAATACATTTTGGTTGAAAAGAAACCAAAATACATTATTTATTTCTCTACTGCAGTTTCAGAGAAGAAATATTTGGTAAAAGATTACAA
>JARWCS010345161.1:0-11342 GCA_034783895.1 Geukensia demissa | reverse complement strand
TTTATTTGTTTGTGAGTGAATTGGTTCCGTTTATACACAAATAAATTCCTTTAAAATGGCGATTAATCCTATAATAACATTATGCAAATACCGATGTTATTAAATACTTTTAATATACATATAGCATACTAAAATTCTCAATTTTTATTCAACATTTGTAAACTTGTATATAAACCTGCACGTCCGTTTCTGTCATAAACTTTTGCAGTACAAGGAATATCATATCCTACATTCTATGGAAACCATTCATATAAGCATAATTATTATTCAAATGATCTATTGAATCTAACGTTTCCGTTAAACAAAATTATCCACAAAGAGAACAAGTTCGACGTCGTAGTTAGAACATTTAAACTGGTTTTTGTTGGTACAGATATTAATACACTTATCGTTTCCTTATACAGATATTTGTAAATATGGCATGGCATCCATCTTGTATTTCCTCACGTTTATTGACAACACAGTATTAAATCATCGGACATAATGTGTTTGATGCCGATTCATGTTCAGATATAATAATTATAATCAGGAATGTCACCCGAGTTTGCTTTCAGTAACTACGAGCACTCATTAGAGAGGTATCTGATTTTTGCATGTATTTTTGTTAAGTAGATCTATGAACAAATCTCCAAAAACAATATTTAAATTTAAACTTGTTAATATTTTCCTTCGTTATTGAAATTATCGTACGGATGTGCCAATAACACCTCTTCTTGGGTTACCCCCACCAAATGTCTCATGTGCCTGTCTCATGTCAGGAATTGTGGTCATATGTTTGTCTTTGTGTTTAATGTTTTTTTGTTGTTATTTTGATAACATTTAGGTAAGAGCACAATTATTTTACGCATACACTACTTTTGGGTGGTTTAGAAGTTTTCAAAAGGAGTGGTATTCTATTCCTGTTGAAGACCTAGTGGAACCCTCTAGATTTGTTAATTCCTTCTGTTTTCCGTGGTTGGAGTCTAGTCTCTCTGACATTTTCCCCATAACTATTCATTTGCATTCGACTTTAACAGAATAGACCTACATCTACGTAAGGTGTCGATCTACTTTTAAATGTAAGAAATAAAAAACTTAAACATAATATTTATGAGTATTTATGAAATTTTCTAATAATACTAGAAAATATGCAAATAGACAGCTTAGGTATAATTTTCTTTTGACGTTACGGTTTATCTTACCGTTTTTTTTTTTTTCATTCATTTGGGGATGTGAATGTTTTTTACTATACTAGTATCGAAAATATTACATGGAGTATTTCATTAACTGATTCTTGTCGTAATTTTCTTTACAGAGAGAATGAAGCATATGGCTCATTTAGAAGTTCGGATATAAACCTGGAATCTGAAGTTCATTTCACTGAGTAAGAAGATTCAATATCGCATTATCTTAAATTTACAAAACCCATTACAGGAAAAAGCCCATTTTAGTTCACATGAAATTCACGAGAAATTTAGTTTTAATGGCCCTCACATGAAATAAACGAAAAATATGATCTCAGGTGATATTCATATGAAGTGAACTAAACGTGAATTTTTACGGAGATTTACGTGAACTAAGATTGCCTGTGTAGCCATCCCATTTTATGGGACTATCTGCTTTATTAACCCATCGCCTTATTTAAAGACAATACTCCGATTATCGTTTGTTCTCATTGATGAATTTTACTGTTTTTTGTCTTACGAGTTTTCAATACTATAGATTATGAAGAATATTTTTAAGGGAAGTGATTCAGAGCATAATTTTAACACATTCCTGGTCAATCTTCGGTCTTAAATGGAAAAGGATAAGAGTCTTTTCATGACGCTTTTCAGCAGTATGTAGTAATTGTCAAAACTATAAGTAAAGGGTGCAATCTTTTTCTCCTTATTTTTTTGGTAGAATTCTTTTTTCTTGGAATAAAAATCATATAATAACTTGCACCTAAATGGAGCGTAATGACTACAGATTGTACACAACAAGAAAAAAAAATTCACGTCACAAAGTAAATTAAATAGCAAATGAATCGTTTATCACTATATATCACCAGTGCATATGCAGCATTGCACGAGAAACTGTCAAATCATTTTAAAAACTACTTTTAACATGTTTAACACAAATACAAGTTGGCAAATGAAGATTCGCAAAAATGAATGTGCGCATTAATTCTGATTTAAAAAAAAGATTTCGAAGATACCAAAGGAGCAGACAGAAAACGTCAGAAGACAGACAAGACCAAAGCCAACAAAATGAAACGAAAGACAAACATAGAACATACAACACTACATGGAAAGCTGAAGCTGGAGTAACACGAACCCTACAAAAACTAGGGCGAGTTCAGGTGCGCCGGAAGGGTAAGCATCTCCTGTTCCACTAGTGGCACCCGCCGTGTTACTCAGTAGACAAAGCTGGTGTATAGTCAAATCGATGTTAGTCACAACCGGTATAGGAACGGGTTTGTAGTCACGACAGTGGGAAGATATCCATTGTCATTTGTGAAATTGATATTTCGTACCGGTCAACCAAATCATGATGGCGACCGAAAATGTTGCAGAGTAATGACTCTAATCTTTCCCTGAGAAACACCTGGCTCAGTAGCTTTCTTGTCAGCTGCAATTAAATCCTCAGTAGCGTATCAACTGAGAAATATACACTCCGTATGCAATTGCGGCTGGGATGTTGCTGGACATGAACGGAAAGTTTCCAGTGTGAAAATCAAAGTCATCTCTCTTGCCGTAAAGTTTTGTTCTTAACTGAGGTGTAGGAATGCAAGTTTTAGTTTGCCTGACCTGAAGGGCCATGTGAGCTTTCGCTATAACAATTTGTCCGTCCGTCAACATTTTGCATTTGGACTTGTCTTGAGATTTGCTGCATAGATTGGATTCAAACATAACATGAATATTCTGTACAAGGTGCTGACCAAGTGTGGAAAATAAAAAGATATGGGGTAATTGTCAAAGAAACTGCACTCCAACCACGAGAAAAACAGTAATTTACAAATCTAAAGGTCTCCACAAGGCCTTCAACAAGGTTGGAATAGAATTCCTTGTGAAAATCTCTAAATCGCACCAAATAAAAAATCGTGTATGCGTAAAATAATACTGCTTTTACCTGTATATTATCAAAAAATGTACATGTAAAAACATTAAACACAAAAAATTTATGACCATCATTACTGACTTGGGACAGGTACATGAGGCATGTGGTGGGGTTTAACTAGTTTAGTGGGTACCCAACCCTTTCCCAACAAGTGGTCACAGGACAAAATCGAAGAAAACAAATGCAGCAACCGACCAACCATAAAAATCAAACAGAAAGTCAACCAATCCGACTAAATGGTACCTTAATTACATAAATATACTCAACATAAATACATGTAAAGAGAAAATACATCTCTAAAGAATGCTCTCAGTTACTGAAAGCAAGTTTAAGGTGAGATCCCTGATGATAAAACAGTGCTGATCCGTTATCCAATATGGCCAGCGGAAAACTTGGTTATCATAGAACCTATGGGAAGTTCATACAAAAATCATCTAGAGAAGGCTGAATGGTTACATAAATGTTACGTACGGGGTGCTTGTTAATTTGTTGCCAATACGTCATCCAACAAGGCCAGAAGCGGGAATCTTAGTTAAACATAGGACGTTAACTTTCTACAAATCTTCTTCTGGAGAATGTGTGAATGGGATTTAAATCAAACATGGAATGATTTTCTATAAAGGCGCTGACCAAAAGTTGTTACTTTTTTGCTGGACCATGGCCACCAGCAGGTAAATAAGTATAATACAGGAAACTCATTTCAGAATTGTAATGAATTCATAATAGATGACTTTAACACAAGATTTCATGGCTGCTCTGTTGAAACTTAAGTTTGGTTGTAATGTTAATTGTTTCTATAATAATTCAGATGAGCGATTTCAAGCTCCTGTGAGACTTTTTTCCCACTTTGTCTCTGTCCTGCTTTTAGGTAAAAACATTTGGATTTTTTTATTTTCTTTCCTGTATTTCTCTCGTATGTGTTTTAATGATAGGGATGTTGTTTCCTTTAATACTGATGGTTATACATTGATCTTAATTTGTAAGGACTACTTTATAAACACAAATAATTCCTATTCGGATAATGTCTACAATTGTTTACTTATTTTAGCAACCTGGTTTCTAGTTGCCTTGTCAAAATTGCCGAATTAGTCTTGTATGTATCGACAGGCTTTAGATTGTCCCAACACTACTCATATGTAATAGATATAATTTATTTGAAACTTAAAATATCCTTTATAAATTTATTTCCATTAGCAGTTATGTGAAGATTTATATAAACCAGCAGTATTATCAAAGAAGTTTGACCACTTTCCCCTGTATTTATTTCACTCCTGATACCAAATTTTGAATACGTACCTTGTGGACTATTGTAATATAAGTATATTTAAGTAAACAAAACGAATTTTGTGCAGACTCCTAAACATAATGGCTTTATGCCGTCAGACCTTAGGACTAAGAGCAACAAAAACTATTTTTACAATTTTAAGAACTAAAATGGAATAGTGCTTTAAGAAAAACCGATACATGTACATGTAAAAGTATCGCAAGAAAAATACTTTTGGATACGAGTATCCTTTGAGAGAGGAGTAAAAAATACATGTAGACAAATTGTTTTAAAACAGCCCTCAAAGACAGCTGATGTACTTATTTTGTCTTTGCACTATCTAGCTAAGCCAAATTAAACACGATTAAACATTTAAAATACCTACAATAGATGAATTTATTGTACAACTATTAGAAAAATGTTCCTACTAGTGAAATAAATGCTGGAGAAAGTGACCCAACCTTTATTATGAGATAGGAATTAGATTAAAAAGACGGAGAGATTTTTTAAAGTTTGTATGTTTCAAATATGTAAAGATTTGCAATTTGTTGTAGCTTTGATTCAAGTGACGAAAATGAATTCCCAGAATCTCCAAGACATAACCATGTGTTTGGTCCAGACTGTCTGTAAGTTTAATGTATATGGTTATCATTGGTAGAATAATTTAAATTGATATATTGGTCCAGACACAAAACCAGTGGGAATGTAAATCATTGCAATTGCGACGATTTTTTGGATAATAAAAACTCGAGAAGTGAATGGTCATTTTCAACTCAATCCCTCTTTCACGTTGCAGCAAACGTTTGATATTTTCCTCTGTACAATGGTCCCATATGCATGCACTTTTCAAAAGAGTTGTTTTCTCAAATTAAAAGATACTTGTAGTTCGTTATCGGTAGTAACAAGACTTATATATTCAATACCACACAAAATCTTATTACTAAATTATACCAAAGTAGATAATTATTAAAGTGTTGGACTCTTTGGTCGACTACATTTTTGTGCAGTTTAGCGGACAATTCATTTCAAGAGTCATAGATTGTTTCTCTCTTTGTCTTTGTTTTAAAATCTTTCTTCAATTAATACTGCAAAACAATAACAGATATTTAACCCAAACATTAAATTTCACCCGCTGCCACATAGATACGTTCTTTCGCTGGACACTGTTTCGATCCGGTGACCAGCTACGCCTCATCTTTCCAAATGACATTGAAATTGAAAATACTATGCATACCCCTTGTACTGCCTCTTTCTTGTTATCTATCTCGAATGTAAAACGATATCACAAATGTAAAATTTTCCTATTTATCAGTCAATTTCCCTTTCATTAGTCATAACATTCAAGCTGTCCCCAGCGTGTGACGTATATGCGTTTTAAATATCAAGCGATTAAGAGCTTTTCACACTGAGTAGAATTCCACCTTTGATGAAGGCTTTGTAGAGACTTCTAGATCTGTATATTTTCTATGTTTTCTCGCGGCTGCAGTGGAATTTATCCGATGTCCTTTCATATACATCTCACAATTATACGCTATCCAAGATCTTGGATCTACTACAATCATTGTCTTGACAGAGCTAAGAATGCTTAAACAAATATGATGCTTCTTGAGGTCTTTACTTCAGAAATATTATTGTCGGTTCCGTGGTATTCCTGACGAATATAAATTATAAAATTCCTGGATTCTCACCTGTACAGTAAACGACATAACATTAAACGTGAGTATTTACCACCAGACTGTTAGCTACATTCTGTAATGTATTATAGTTGTTATCTACATCTGTTTATTCTTATCACACGCATGCCACATGATAAGAAAAAAGACAAAAAGCGAACCTCTTTAATGAGAGGCTGTACAGACCAGCGTTTTTGTCTCTGACCAACCAGCAGTGTCTATTGACATGATCTCTCTCTCTCTCTCCACTATTTTCAATATCACACTGGTCTTGAATGTATAAATTTACACTGTTTACTGTTTTCTGCTGTAACGGTTTTGTATATTTCATATCTGTAACTAATCAATTACAACTTACTACAATAAACCAAAGATGTGCTGACCATGAATTCAGAATTAAAGATGCAAATATCTCACCTCTGCCATTTCACAATTGTTAACTACATTTTTCAGAAACAATCAAAGGCAATCACTGAATGGAGTGGAAATGGGAAAAAGTGAAGTGTGATATCCGGGGACATGTGACATTCAGATTTAGAATTTCACATTACATATGGCGGCTGGTCATTTTATGTTTTCATTTTTTGCATCCTGTGTGCTTTAGTGAAATATTCAGTATGTAAATAATAAATTATTAAACGTATTACAATACAACTATCTGCTTTGTTGTTGGTTTCGTAATGAAGGTTTTATTATAGTTCATAATCTTCAAAATAAAAATAAAGTAAATCACACATTGAAATCGGTTTTTTGCTTAGAGTTCGGAAATTGACTTCTAATTTTGATCTAATTCTTTAGAGACGGCCCCTGCTAACCAATCATAACTTGTGGTGTATAGCAGTAACTTCCTGAAAATGTATGGCAGCATCTTTGTGTGGCAAAGCAACCAGCATCACTAAAGCATTCTATTCTGTTAAGCCTTTGTCTGTCCTCGTTAGGAGGTGGACATGCCCCAGATCTTGAAATGCTACCGCCTACAAAACATAATAATACATATTGCATTACAATTAAAAAAGAGGATTCCATATTTGCAAATTTTGACAACTATTCCGAAAACAAGTTTATCAATAACGTTATGTCATTGTAATTACAAATAATCTACTTTTATCCTCCTTAGTCAAGGGTTTTCGGTCAACTTAGATCCCAACAAACCTTTGACAGATGACATTTCATATTTGGTAGTCGTTGGTAGCAACATCTGGTCCCAACATGTGGTAAATTAAACTATCTGCCAGTCAAAAAGGGCATATAGAAAGATATTTGTCAAGAAAAGGAGAGTATAAATGTAAATATCAAGATTAACGCTGCGCCCATGAATGATTTAATAGAAATTTTTTCTGAAATATGTTATAAGTCTGAAGTAACTATGAAATTTCCACAAAAGCAGATATTGTCAGGATTGCATTCAGGAAAATATGTTTTTTGTTTGTTCACATGTTGATAACATATTGTATCAACCGATTGATGATAAACAAAATGCATGTAAGGTATAAATTATAACCCATAGGACAATTCAACATGTTTGTTGTGCATCAATTTCTCTGTGAAAGAACAAGCTATCTGCTCAAGCCAGTCTTGTCTTCCCATGGTCCATCATTCAAAGACGGAAAGGCCTCGGAAACTGTTGCACTTAGTAGTTGTCCCTGCGGATTTGGCTTCCCATTTCGATTTGTTTCGATTTGAGTGCTTCTTATGCTTAATTTGGATATTGAACATTTTATTGCTGTTGATGAGAGGTTACTCCTTGAAATGTACATATAGCATACCAAAATTCTCAATATTTATTTAACATTGGTAATTTTGTATTATGAGGAATTTAATCTTCCTAAGTAGCTTTGCTGTATCGGAAGATCATGTTTAACTTCCATTGTTAAAACACATGTTAACCAATGTTGAAATGATATTGTGATGTTAGAAAACAAACCAAACGGTAAAAGGAACAGAGGATTGGAACCCACCAACTCCCCTAAAATCAGGAGTGGGATCGGGTGCTATCTGTAAGCGTCACGGAGTCCTTAATATCAAAACCAGTGCCAAATCAGGATGTTAAAATCGGGAATGTCAATTTGTGTTAATTTTGTATTACTGGTAACAGGTCAAACTAGTTTAGATAAACTGATGTAATTTCAAGGGGTAACCTTTCATCAGCATTAGAACCAAAGATAGGAAGCCCGAGATCCAAACATAATACAAGAAAAACTAAAATTCAAACAAACTAAAATAAAACCAAATCAAGCGACAGGAACTACTATGTGGGATACGTTTCAAAGCCTTTCCGTATTTTACTCCTTTGGAATTTGAACAAATGCAGCAAATTGCGATAAAACATTATTAATAGATGATACTTTTTATGTCAGACAAGTCTGACAACTGGACCGGTGAATGCCCACAGAGCCCTTTTGCCAACCAGCTGATGCATAGACCCAGTGGTTCCAAATTACAAGTTTACCAATGTTGAAATATCCAGTATAGAATACTAATGTAAGAGACCAAAAACGCATAGTCCAAAGAGACAAAACAAGTTTAGAACAAACTAAAAGATAAAACGAAAGCAAAAGGAACAAAGGCTTGGAATCCACGAACTCCTTTACAAAACAGGAGTGGGATCAGGTGCTCTAGAAGAGTAAGCATCCCCTGTCTTGCGCGCAACACCCGTCGTGGAATCCTTAAAATCTAACCCGGGTTAACGTTAATCCGAGAATCCAACTTATTTTTGTAATACAGGTAACAGGTCCATAACTAGTTGAGATACACGGATACCATATGGATCAACCAATTCGTGATGGTGACCATATAATTTTAGAGAGACGACTTCAAACTTGATTGGATGTATCCTTGTTGTTGTAAATTAAATATTTGTTTTTTAAAGTTAAAAGGAAGCGAAAAAATAACCATAAGGTCAACAACAAAGATGGTTCAAATAAAGAGGCGTCGCAGACAAGAAATTAGTTCCACGTGACAGAGATTAGAAATGGAAACTTATAAACAAAGGAATTCATTCGAAGATACCAAATTCAAACCCATCGGAACACTAAGGTCGACTCCAGTTTCTCAAAGAAGTAAGGATTTCCGGTCTCTAAAAAGACACTCGTTTACGTATTCAGTGATTATGTCATAGTTTTAGGTGATCCGCACTTTTAAGCACTTTCTTTCTCTTACAAGTCACATTTCACATCATGTGTTTATATCTTAGTTTGTAATTTGGAAGGGCGAACAGTTGCGACCTCTTAAAAGATATCCGGGGCATCGTCCATTTACAATTCCAGTGACTATATCAAAGGAGTAGGTATTTTAAGCCCCATACTTGGCCCAAATTTGAGATTTTGTGATACAATAATAATTTGTTGTCAATATGCTGTTTAATAACCGTCTTTTAATAATTTAATACTTATTCTCATATACTTTTCGTCATTTTGACAAAACTACAGAGTATATTTGACTATTCAACAGTAATGTAACATTGTAAAATAAATAAATATAGGTATGATCGCACCAAAACATAAAAAAAATATTTTAACCAATATTTGTACTTGCTAGATCTTTAATTGTGCAAAGTTTGGTTGTGATGTTTTTGTGCGATCTATATTAAAATCTACAAAGCTGTATAAAATATTACAATTAAGGGAATTTCTTAGCATTTTCTTTTCATTTCATTTTTAGCCAAATTATTCATCAAATTCGTCATTTAAACGTATATTGAGTAGACATGGTCTATTGCTTGTTTAACTATTTGGGGAATATATTAGTTATATATTATTATACACGGTCAAGTGCTTGTTATACAAAATATAATGTTTACATTAACTTGCGTATTACCCAATTACACTTTTCGGAATTATTAATGGCCATTTTAAAACAAAAAATATTTAAAAGAAAGAACAAGGAACATATATACCAGAAAGACACGATCCACATCTTACATACTTTAAAAAAAGTATCCAAAATTATAGATCAGTAAAAATTATAAATATCTATTTACATTCATAGACCAAATGAAGTATATAGTTTTTGACGTAATGAACACTTGTAGAAGTTAAAATTCTACTGTCACTTGGTGGGTGGCTGTCTCATGGACAATCATGCCACATCTCTTATTTTTATACTTATAAGCCAAATATAGAGATAACATTCATGGGATTTGACGAATTTCAATGTCGAAAAGATGTAAACCGGATTCTTCCAAAATACAAAATTACCAATGTTAAATAATTATGGAAAATTTAGGTATGCTATATGTACATTTCAAGGAGTACAATACACATTCCAGTACCTGAAAATAAAAAAGATCAAACATCTCAAGCACAGGAAAGCTGTTTACGTACGACCTCCACCAGCAAAAGAGAAAACTCCGTTATATATATATATATAAATGAAAGAATAAGGAATAAATGCCAGAGAGCCATGATTCCAGCTAACATACGTTTATAGACATATGCAAAAGCCAAATATAACTGCATGTAAAACGCTTTTTCTGGATTTACCTTCATCAGACACACTAGGGGCCAAAATTTGAAGATCAGTCAAACTTCATGAACTAGTTTCTAGTTACATTCATGAACCAAATGAAATTTATATTTCATGACGTTATGAACTCCAATAAGCCAAGCATAAAGATGACAATCATGGAATATTACACAGCACAAGAGAAAATCTCTGTAATAATATTTAAAAGAAAGAATAAGGAATTAACGACATAAAAACATGATCCACATATTACATACGTTTATAATAATATTTTACAGCCAAATTAAACTGCATGTAAAGCAAGTAAAGCGCTTTTCTGGATTTACTTTTTTCATTTACGCTTTGTGCCAAAGTCAGGAAGACTATACTCTGTCAGGGTTTGTTGGAACGGGTAAAAACGTTATGGAAGAAAAACTGTCTGCCGTATTCGTAGAAAATAGTGTTTATTTTGAAGATTGAAAAAAGTGAAAGTAAGTTGCAATAATACTGTTTAGCAATCACGATGTATTTTAAGTTGCGCCGAGTTTTTAATTCTCTACGTGAATTTTACATTGTAAAGTTAGCCATTTGTTGGCCAGAAGAGTCTCTTTGCAGGCGCTAGCGAGAGACCGGGAGTATACATTGTCAACGCTGCGTAATAATAAAGTGATTTAACTAGGATTAGATAACATGCAAAAATGGCTTGAGGCGCACTAGAATGGAAATTTAAAAGTAATTCTTCTTATATGAATCGCAAGTGAAGGTCCGAACAAAAGAAATGTGCACAGTTTTTTCAAATAATTTATTTAGGTCAAACTTAAGCGCTCCCGCCCAAAACAAAGATGGCCGACCCTCAATGTTAAATCTCCGTAGAGAATTTCAGG
>JARWCS010345150.1:0-11343 GCA_034783895.1 Geukensia demissa | reverse complement strand
GTATAGGTGATAGGATGCAGTGATCTGTACAGGTAAGTTTAAATCAACTACCTAGACCACTCGGCCACCCAGGCCCCACACAAAACTAGAGACTTCTAAGACCTAACTTTACACTGACATAAGACTACACAAAAACCATTCTTGGTTGGGAGCAGGAATGCTGGACAAAACAAATAGTATTATTTCTTGAAGCAATAATCAAATCTGATTTAGAATGAGATTTAATTTTGAAAAATTAAAAAAAATCCTGCAAGAAAAATTAGTTATCATAATTTTTTTCCCTAATTTTCCAAATAATGAAGAAAAAAATAAGATTATTTATAACTAGAGGCTCAGCCTGTACCTCTCACTTGACATTGGACCAATAAAAAAAACAAACATTAAATGACCAAAAGTAGCCATGTTTGTTTTTTTCACTTTAGAAACAAATTTGTATAAATGCTTCCTGACAAATATTGTTCCATTTAGCTAAGAAGTTTCGAAGGAGAAGATTTTTTTATGTTTCGGCCAACTAGAAACACCAATTGTCCATTACGGCCATGTTTTTCTTCCGATCAGGACAAAACTTTATAAAAGACCTTTCAAAGATGCCCCACATCAAATATAAATCCATTTGGTCAAGCTGTTTCAGAGGATAATACATTTCAAAGTATCAGCCCATCAGAAACAAGAATCGTCCATGGTGACCATGTTTTATGTCGAATCAGATGATATGATGAAGCTTTATATAAGACTTCCTATAGATGCTTCAAATCAAAAATTAATTGGGCCAAGCAGACTAATTGACCAGTACGAAATATCCATTTCACAAATGACAATGGATGTCTTCCCACTGTCGTGACTACAAATCCATTTCTATACTGGTTGTGACTAACATGGATTTTGACTATACACCAGCTTCGTCTACTGAGTAACATGACGGGTGCCACTAGTGGAGCAGGAGTTGCTTACCCTTCCAGAGCACTTGAACTCACCCTGCTTTTTGAAGGGTTCTGTTATTGCAGCTTTTGTATTTCAGTGTAGTGTTGTGTGTGTCTTATGTTTGTCTTTCGTTTCATTTTGTTGGCCATGGTCTTGTCTGTTTTCTGACTTAAAAATTTCTGTCTGCCCCTTTGGTATCTTTGAATTCTGTTTAAAGTGAAGGGTGCTTATAGCAGCATTAGGGCTTAATACAAGAAACACAGTACTCTGACATATTTGATTGGTTTATGCTTTGAAATTGTATTTTTTTATCATTACACTTTACTGGTCTGGTTAAGTCTCGATTTTCAAGACCATAATTTTACTTGTGCTGCCTTGTTGATTTCCAAGGTACAAGCAGAGCTTTATGTCAACATTCATTTTTCAGTAACATCACAGGAAAATAAATGTCCACATAACCTTCTGACAACTAATAGGCCATAAACTATAAAATCAACCAAAGGAGAAAAGGGCACCACAACTCATGGAAACTAAATATCAAATATCATAAAATGTGTTTACCAATGTTGTATAGTTGCTCGTTTATCATTTGACTGGAGTTCATAAGCAGCAATCATGAAACCTATAAATACAGTTGCCTAATACAAAATTATAGAGATATGATACAATGTACTCATTGTTTACAATGCTGATTATTTTGAGAATTAACACATTGTAGTCAACTGGGATTTCTCCACTATTATCACTATAAGAAATTATATGCCCATCCCAATATCTATACTTATTTACTGTTTCGATCATAAGATCATAAAATAATGTACTGTTTTGATCCTAAATAGACACGGTGACCCATCATTACAGGGTTGCACTAACATTACTGCCTATCACAAATGGCAAACAATTTCTTTAAGGAGATTTTTACCCATGTTTGAGATACATTAACTATTATAGCCAGAAAAAAATTGTTTCAGTTACAGATAGCAGCTGGGTCAGATGACAAATGTATTTAGCTCAATTTGTATTTTTACACCCAGACCAATACAGAAAATCTTTAATGATGTAATCTAGTGTAAACCCCTACTGGACATTGGCTTGATGTTACAATAAGACATCTTTATGGAGTTATAATGATGTAATTTATCTAAGTTCCCTGCATTGTTCTATATTGAAAGTGGAAGATATCTTACTGAACAGCTGCTTTTCTCTATATACCATCTGAACTAAAAATGCCTAAGACCATAAAATACCAAAAAAAAGAAATAAAGTTGTTTGCTTATCTAGATGATACTGATTTTTAGACCAACAGTAATACATAAGGCATTTCTTCTTATGAATTTGTGATGGAATATGTCCAAGAGTATCTTCCAAATTTCACTTCTATAAACAGAACTTGTAGATTAATGATCATAAATAGCTCCATTTCTGATTTTTTGACAATTTGACTGTTGTTCCTTCTGTTTGAGTTTTTTGTAAGGCTAACCTTGCATGGCCTATACTGTACAAGTAGTAATATTCCTGGTGTATTAATTTTTTGTTATGATGTGAGGGGAGTTCTGAATCAGCTGAGTTTACCTTTGATTTCTGATGAGAACTGTGTTATGGATTGACAGAGATTAAATCTGGTTTCCTGTTGTAGTTTAGTTCTGGATCAGCTGAGTTAGCCTTTGATTTCTGATGAGAACTGTGTTATGGATTGACAGAGATTACATCTGGTTTCCTGTTGTAGTTTAGTTCTGGATCAGCTGAGTTAGCCTTTGGTTTCAGGTGTAAGTTGTGTTCTGAATCAACTGATACAACTTTTATTTCTAATGTGAACTGAGTTCTGGATTGGTTGAGATCACCTCTGGTTTTGGGTTTGGGGTTCTAGATGACTTCTGATTTGGCTGAGATCATCTCTGGTTTCTAGTGTAAGCTGGGTTTTGGACCAGCACAGTTGGCCTCTGGTTTCTGATTGATTTTTTGGATTGGCTGATTTCATCTGGTTTCTGGTGTGAGCTGAGTTCTAGACCAATGGACCCCTGGTTTATAGTTTGAGCTGATTTCAGTTTCCCTTGGTTTTCAGTTCTGTGTTCTGTACTTTCCCCATGGTTTCTGATGTTTCCTTATCTCTGGAGTGTCCCTCATTGGCCATTCACTTTCCTTACCTGGTACTTCTTCATTAAGTTAAACTATTTTTACTATCTTGTTGCCACTCCACTTTGTACTATTTTAATTTTGTTTGGGTCTCTTGATCTGTGTTGTAAACTCCATTAATTTGTTGTTATCTGCTGTCATCTTTCTAAAAATCCCATGCTTTTAATTGCACATTTTGCACAATCTACATCTATCTTTCACCCTTTTTCAAAACTGTGCCATCAAACTTCTCTTTTAATTGCCTTCCAATATCTTCATTCTTCAAGCTGTAATCACTATCTACATTTTCTGTACAAAGATGATGGTTCCAGGTTTGTAATGATCCTTTAACTTTACACATCTACTTTAAATTCTAGTTTAGTTTTCATAAGCAACCATACTGAAACTGTTCATTAGCTCATATATGGACAAATGTTCTATTTTATGTCAATTTATTTCAATATAAAAATAGGAGATGTGGCATAGTTTGTAACTTGATTTTTTGCTTTCCACTTGTTCCAAGGTTATTTTGGCTACTACATTGTATTCTAAATTTCTTATAAGTCATTTAAGTGATGCATTATCTGATCATTTCTACCTAATATAAACAAAAATGAAGGTGTTCGGCATTTCAATTTGTTAGTGGTTTTTTTTATAAGAAAAAGTTTACCAGACTTCCTTAATTCTTACAATAACCGCTATAAACAGAGAAGACTTAATTTTGAAATATCCAAAGGATGTTATCTCCAGAAATTGATATAGAAACAATTAAATCCAGGACAATCATCTGTATAAGCCTTATAACATTAAACTAACATCCAGAAGACAATCAAATGAACCAGTGCTATCTAATCCATATAAAATGAACATCATTACCACGCCACAAATTAATATTCCTACATGATTAAGTCACATAGACTGTGCTTGCTTAAAACATACCTGAACTGATGTTAAAGCCTCTAGTTTTTACCATGTGTTCAAGTTAAAGCTTGCAAAGCCTTTTATCAATTTCAAGTAAAAGTTCAGTAAAAATTCAATAAAACTAACCTTATACAGAATTATTCTACTTTCATTTCTTCTACTTTATTCTACTGAGCTGGAGAAGAAAACTAATGCAAAAAAAAATTTTGTAATCTTGCACCGTAATTTTTGTGAAACTTTGCTTTCAGTAAGGAAATATTGATTTCAGTATGTTCTAAATAATTCAACCATTCAAACATGAAGTATGTCTGAATTTTTTTTAAAATTTTTTGTTTCTGGCAGATACATGTAGCATTGATATAGAAATTTTACACAAAAGAAATTTTCCTACTTTAGTACATATTTTACCCTCCTTAACTATTAAATTAGCTTGGTCTCATTAACTTTAATACAATTTGTGTAATTAATTTAGCTTAACATGCTTAAAGAGTTTTGTTTTCTACATTAATATTTTCTTAAAATAACCTAAATGACGTAAAAAGCTGTAAAATTATATAATTTAGTACTAAAAGACCTCACCACAAGATTTTTCATTTTCCTGAAGAATATTCTTTAAACTTACTGGTTGACATGAACTTTATTATTTTTCCCAACATTAAAAACACAATTTTAAAACCAGATATTTGGTTAACTTTAAAAGTAAACAACATAGCATTTTTAATAACTTGAAAAAGTTCATGGCTGAGAAGTTATTAAAATGATAACCATCTATCTTGGTCATTTTTCCATAGAATATAACCCAAGACATATATATACAGGTCTCTGATTTAACTCATTTTAACACAATAAATACAAATATGTTTACTTTACACCCCTATTGATGACAAATACCAGTATGTAATGACAAATTTCATTACTGTAATAAATAATACCGTGAAAAATGTTTGTATCAGGTCTGTCAAATGACCTTCAATGAATACTGATTTGTAAATTGCCTTAGTTAAAGGAGTTGGTTCGGTATGGCCCATTTTTGGCCCTAAAACTTAAGATATTTTCAAATATTGACACAACATACCCTAAATCAACGTAACACAAGTACAGCTGTTGCTTTTGAAAAAATCATACATTGTTTTGCATTTAAGTGCACATGTACTAACTATTGACTTTATAAACATGGGCGTAATTCAAAATGTATTGACAATTTCACTGTTTTGGTGGCAATTTTATACGGTTTTCGTTAAAATTAGTAATGGCCACATTCGTGTTCATTCAAAATATTTACATATATGATGTAAATAACAAATATACATAACATAATAAAACTTAAAGTCTGAACAAGGATGTGGCCACTACTATCAGGGCCAAAAACTGAATAAAATAATGTAATTTTTAACAAATTTGTTAAAATTTACTATTTTAGACCAAGATCAAGCTATTACAACATCCTGATAGTAATATGTTTTGAGAAAAAACTGATTGAATCAACTAAATATGACATTACATTTTGTAAAAAGTGCAATATATCTTAGCTCTCGGGTTGTTTAATTTTTGGGCCATACCTTACCTACTCTTTCTCTTCTCTAACATCTTGGTCAAATTCCAGATTAACTTTTGAATGATTTTTTACGAAATTTATGTTGGGTTTTTTGCCGATATGAAATTCATAATAAGTGTTCAGTAATTTGAACGATTCCTGTTATGCTGTCTTTTTTATTTAATGACGGCAATAGATAATTTGGTATCATGTGAGGCTCCTGTGGTCTATGGTCTAACCTGCCATCTGTCGTAACCACTTGTACCAATATCACGTTTTTTTTTTCGGAAAAGACTTAAAAAAATTTCATTTACTTTTTTTATTTTCACAGTAACGACGGTCTTGCTGAGGAGAAGTTCTCCGACAGACAAACATTCTTTATTAAAGAATCTTTATTCTTTAATTTTGTTGTATTGCATCAATAGCTAATCAGTGTGCATTGATCTACTGTACAATTACTGCACCAATATTAATCATTTGTATTCCGACTTTATCAATATGTATGCAATTCAATTAAGTAACCAGACTTGTTCTTGTTTAACTTTCTACAGGATTTCTAATTTCGTTAGCTTGTGTTTTGATCAATTTGTTTTAATTTTCTGGTGCTTAAAAGCCGGACGAACAGATTACTAAATCTACATAAAATATGTTGTGAGAGAAGTCGATAAATAAGACGTTTGATGTACCCTTTCGTAAAAAGTGGTCAGTTTTAACATAAAGTATAAATCTTATTTTATATGGCACATCTTTTACAACATTTTTGGTTCTAAATTTCCTGAATTTAATTTTCCAACCATCCGAGAACGATTCAAACTTGCACAATGATATGAATTTTAGAAACAAAAAATAACTATTCTTTTGATTTTTTTTATAATTAGTACATCGGTTTTTCCTTACGTGAATCAAAATATGAATGGCAATTATTAGTGTACAAGACTAAATAGAGGAATATTCTCTAAAAGATTCGGCTAAGTGAGGGTTTATTATTTGCAGAATGATGAAAAGGCGTTCATATCCCTTTCTCGCAAATATATTTGGCATATTTAAATTCTTCTGAGATTTTTCTCAGAAGGCAATACATAGGTATTAATTTCTGGCGACTAAGTTGACATTTTTTAAGCCTTTTATTGATGGTATTGTTTTATTTAGAAGGATGAAATTTGTTTGGAAGATACTCAAATGCGTTTAACCTTAATAACCTCATTTTCATGGTTCAATGACTATGTAAAAATTTGAAAACTTTGCGACATATTTTCACATTTAAGTCCATTTCTCAACAATTGTTATACCTATATCTATAATATTAAGTCTATAGTTAGATCTTGCTGTATACATGTCAGTTTGGTACTTTTCACTCGGCCTTGACATCAGTTCCAAGACTTAATGAAGGAAAACAATTTCGAAATATTTTCTTATTGCAGTCCGTGTCTCAACAACTTTAACCGTCTTGTTTGTCAGTAGATAGTTTTTAATTTGTAGGTTAGCTGTTAGTCTCTCATATGAGGGGTCAAGGTTTAGTGCTTACGTCAGTAACGACACATTATATTTCAAAGTAATTCGTTGTGCTTATTCATTTTGGGGTGTAAATGTTTGTTAGCCATATATCATGTTAACCTCAGGTCCAAATACAAGGGTCAAGATTTGTTTAAATGAAAGTTTCACAGTTGTTAAATAGTGTAGGTCATGAGAAGCTGGTGTGCTTCTTAGTTGTTTGGTGTACATACCAGTATGACATTTGTTATTTGTCCTGGAAGTCATTTTACAGTCCATTGATTAGAGTCAAGTTTTTGTTGTTCCTTGGGTTTTTTTTTTTTTTTTTTTTTTGATCTCCCCTGCGAAGAATTTGTGAAAGTGAGACATTAATATTTCATTACGGCTTCTGCGGGGGCGTTAGCTTTTTCGAAAACTATATACCTCTTAAACTAATTAATCTAGGAGTACCACCTTTCATATTCATATAATAAGTGTTTTGAAATTGTCTACTAACCACATACAGTTTTCCCTTGGCTTCATTTCCACTCTTTAATGACTGTCACGTTTTCACGCTTCGATCTATTTCCTTTTATCTATACATCAAATGTGTATTAATGCGTAAACATTATAAGGAGTGCATGTTAGTCATGTTGACCTAATTTTCACGCTCCATTTAATAAGGTCTCATTCTTAGATTCATTTCTAAGTTAAGTATAATGGTTATTATAACAATATTGGGTAAGCATATTATCAGGAATACATGTCAATCTGATACATGTCTTTGCCTAATTTGTGGATGATTGACTATAAATTTCTCACACTCAATTCAATTTCCAAAAACTGTAATACAAAATCCACCATATTTGGCCTATTGTAAGATTTTGGTGGGTATCTGACAGTTTGCATAAGGTTATTTGAACTTTTCGCGGTTCGTTGACTTTTGGTTAAGTTTTGTGATAAGGTCTTTTTACAGTAAAACACATGATATGTCATCATCATTAAATGTGCAAAATCCATTATCTCATGTGCTAATTCATTCGTATGTACACCTGGCAGTCTGTCATATGACATGTCCTTCTCCTCTTGTTCATGGACGAGTGATCTAAAAATTGCAACAAATTTTTACATTTAAGTCCATTTTCTCAATAACTAGACTCACTATATGATGTCTAAATAAATATATGGAGTAAATGTCAGAGAGACTGTACTCAAACCACGGAAAAAAACAGATTGAATTTACACAAATTTAGACTACTCCTTGTGAAAAGCTCAAAATCCCCCCAAATAAAAAATCGTGTTTACCTAAAATGTACCTGTAACAAAGAAAAAAAACAAAGAAAACAAAGTCATGTTACTATAAAAATCAAACAGAAAGTCACCTATACTCTATGTCAGAGTATGTTGGAACAGGTAAAAAGGCTATAAAAGAAAAACTATTTGCCGTATACTTATAAAGTAATGTTAATTTTGTAGATTGAAATAAGTGCAAGCAAGTTGCAATAAAAATTTTTAGCAATCACGATGTATTTTAAGTTGCAACGAGATTTTAATTCTCTACGGGGATTTTTCATTATAAAATCATCCATTTGTTTGCCGGAGAAATTCAGGGGCAGATAATAGTATGTAAAACGTTCAAAGTGTAATACATTGACCCTTAACCGTGGAATAACTCTTACTTTTGGTTAAAAATAAATACCAAGGCAGAAATGCACATATAATTTAATAATCACACTCCACAACAGCCTGACATAGAGTATAATCCGACTAGAGAGTACCTGAATGACAATAAATATACTAATCAAAAATACATGCAAAAAAGAAGATACCTCTCTAATGAATGGTCACAGTTATTTAAATTAAGCTCAGGGTGACATTTCTGATGCTAAGACATCAATTACCTCTCTAATGAATGGTCACAGTTATTTAAATCAAGCTCAGGGTGACATTTCTGATGCTAAGACATCAATTATCTCACTACGAAATGTCATCAAATACATTTAATACCGTGATGTCCATAAACGTGAAGAAGCAATTCCAAATGTATTAATATTTGTATAAGGAAGCGAAAAGTTTATTTATATCTACCAACAAAATCCTATGTTAATGTCTAGACTACAACGTTGAACTTGTACCCTTTGTGGAAAGTTTGTTAAACGGAACAGTGAGATTCAATAGATCACAGCAGTCTCTGACAATTAACCCATAGGTCTTTTTTCAGTATTTGGTCTGCCAATTTATCCTCAGTCATGTGTCCTTGACCTTCTTGAGTGACTTCGTAAAATTTGCAACATAGTATCACATTTGTCTCCATTTGTCAATAACTCAATAAGTTTGTAAAGCACATCGGGCACTAAATGTGTTGATGATAAGACATACATATGTTGAATAAAATTGTTGTTTTTTCCACATTTTTACTTAGTAGAGGGTCAAAGCTGTTTACACAGGCGAGAATTCTTGTGTCAAAACTTTTTAATTTTTCTGAGCAGCCACACATGACAGGTTAACATTACCTATTATGATATTTTCCACTGATATATTTTTTTGATGATTTGTTTTCACCGCCTAATATCTGACATTGACCTAATTTTGAGGTCAACTGTTTGTTTTGCTTCATACACATTTGCTTAATGCAAAGTCAATATGTCAGTGCATTTCTTTGTCTATACTTATGTTCTTTAAACATATATATGGATTGTATTGTTCCGCTATGATTTCATTATGAGAAATGTAGTACGTCTTTAGTCCTTATTTCATAACGGTAAAGGAAAAAACTTTCGCATTCAGCCACGGGGAGGTCACTTCTATTCAAGTTGGGTACAGGGGTGCCGCTGGCATTTTGAAAACACCCCCCATTCATATATTTCTCAAACATGAAAATGTCAAATTAATACCCATATATATATTTTTCACAGTGTGAAAAATAACCATAAGGCGACTACAATCAGTTGTGGTTTTGTAGAAATAGGACCCATTCATATAACGATTATCTCTTAATTACCACCCATTGATATAATTATGTAGAAAATTTATTACCCAATCATATAATTCACAAGCGAAAAAAATGCACCCATTCCAGCGGCATATATATAGGAAATGACCCCCCGTGAGTTTGAACCCCTTATTAAATTTGGAACTGGCTTTTTTCTGTATTTGGATCGCACTGGTTGATGCTTTAAAATAATAAAGTATAAAAGTCGCCTACAAATGTTGATGCTTATGTACAGATCGCTAATTACAGCCACAGAGGGTGTATTTGCCAATCTTTGCCTACTCACTGTACACAATCCCCTTTGGTATACAACATGTACAATATACAATAAGGTTAAGTATATATAAATGTATTAACATACAGCCTTCAATTTATTACCTGAATATTTCGCCGACAGCTCAATGGGGCTTCTTAGGGTTATTTTAAATTGTGTTACTACGTTTAACAAAAGTTACAAAGATGAACTTATGTTCAAAATCATCTATAACTAATTCCCTGAACAAGATTGATAGATTTTAATCAAATGACTCAACAACTAGTTATTGTACATTGTTCATTGATGAATTCATACACATATACTAAATGGAGTTGTACATCAGTCACAGGGGCTCCTTCAGGGTGATACGGACAGCGATGATATTACCCGTCTTGTCCGTTTGTTTAAATTACCCCTTGTCAAATTTGTAATGCTTTCGTCTCTAAGGCCTTTATTCTGTAAAATACATGTATCTTTGTCAAAATTTCAAAATTCACATCCTTCAATTGACTCGGTACATATTAGTCATTTCGGAAATCCGATTGAAACTACATGTAGTTTTGAAAGGAATCAGCCTTATATGGTCTTCTTCCAAATTGTTTGCTGATCAGAACTAAAATATAACTACCAGCATGATCCCAGTAATTCTGATTGGCTCAAGTTGTGAAAATCTACTTTGTCTAAAAACGCAATTGCAGTTGGAATGTTTTAACAAATCAAATCAGATCAAATTAACTTACTGTCATATAGATCATGCATTTATAGATTTTTTACAAAACATATACACATAATAAAAGCGAGAAAGAAATCTGTGTTTGTCCTATTAAAAATGAGCCGGAAATTTAAATCTGCTTTAGGGAGGATGGAGTCTTATTTGTAAGCTTATGTTCAGAAGAGTCACTTTTCGATGCATATATTTCTGAAATTAAAAGTCGGGAATCTCTTGTTGATTCTGTACATGAGTTTTTATGGAACTTAGAAATAAATATAGACCGAAGCCTTAGACTGAGTTCGATATTGATTCCTTGGGTCCATAAAAGCTCATATTGACCGATACAAAACATAGGCGTAGGAGTGACTTTGATAGTGGGGGGGGGGGGGGCAAGCTACTGATTTGCATAAAAAGATGAAAAGATA